>VZRN01011464.1:3552011-3577522 GCA_013397935.1 Dasyornis broadbenti | reverse complement strand
AAAAAAAAAAAAAAACAAAATCAGGAAGAGGTTTCAAACCTTTATTCTCCATTTATTTTTGAGGAAAAACAAGCATCATCCTTTAATATCCTTTACTTTTCTGGTAATCAAATCTGCCACAAATGCTCACACATAGCAAAAAGAACAGAGATACCCCAGTTCAGTCCTTGCACCACTCTGTGGTGCTGCTAACCCACACTCACACCTAAAAACCTCAGATGTTCCACATGCACAAAGCCCTGCCTCAGAGATTACTCTTTTCTGATTTCACAATGTTGCTGGTAAGTGAACTCCAAAAGCGCCAATAATTCTGTCCTTTAGCGAGATGCTTGTAAGCAGCAGCCAGAGTCCTTTATAGAACCAGTTAAAACAAGAGTGGGTCCTTCACTTCCACTGCTGAACATCCTTGTCCAAGGGCAAATATAGGCAAGGCATTTGCTTTGTGAAGGGTCGTGTTTCTATAAAAACAGAGAGGAAACTATGGGGAAGTTAAGAGAAAAGGCATGACCGAAACTATAAGGGCACAATCTGAGCACAGCTGTGAGACAAAAACGCTTACTCAGCTGATGGCAAGGCCATGTGATGGCCAAAGAGACTCTTTCATGTTGCTCAAGGAAATCACTCAGAGATGATCTCATGTCCTCACACTTTCAACGAAACAAGACTTTGTTAGAATAATGAAGAGATTATCAAAGAAAAAAATGGGAGTTACCAATTTCTGTTCTTACTGCAAGTGATTCATATGATCCTGAAAAGGAGAAATCTCAGCTGGATCTACTATCGATGGAGAAGGATTACCATTGCATGAAAAAGGTGGAAGTAATAATCAAGTCACAGACATCAAAGTGACCCTCCACCAAGAGTTCAGAAAGAGTTTAAAACCAAACCAAAATGAGGAACAAAAGTTGGCATAAAATAATTTCTAGAAACTTTTGAGTTTTTGCCAGAAAATTCAGGGAGTCCCTTACATATAGATGGGATTCTTTCTGAGACAACCATGGCAGACTTGAGGAACTTTCAGCTCAGAATGGTGAATTAATTAACCAATTAAGCAGCCAGATCTGACTGCACAGACCAAGTTTCTCCCAAAAACAGGACAGTGGGAAAATTTGGACTAACTTGAAATATGCTAAGAAAGAGAAGCTCTAACAGAGGCCTGAACACATGAGCAATCACATTGGGAAAGAGATTAAAGAATTACAAAACCCCCACAGATAATTATAGAACACAGGTACCTACCAGAAGTGAACTTGGACTTGCAGAACAGTATCAGAGAAAAGGAAGTTCTCCAGTATGTAACATGGACTACAAATGAAAGGATAGTGGATACTGGTTTGGACATCACCATTTTTTCAGTAGGCATAGGAAAAAAACTAAGAGGTGAACCCCTAATAGGCTGTGTATGTTGCTGACAAGGCTGGGGAGAGATAACTTGTTCCCTTGAAATGTAGGAAAATGGGTTTTGTTTGAAAGTGACGGAAATCTGAGAAAGAGATTCAGACAACTGAGGAATTACACAATCTGCTACCTTCTTCGGATTTAAGAATGGCAAAAAAAAACCCCAAAAACCCTCCAAACCCTTATAAGACAATACCATTGTAACGTATTAAGAATTTAGTGCATTGCGATGTAGCTTCTCAAGATCCTGGCCATTGTGAGCAGTACTCTCGTGCCTCCCTGGGCAGAAACACAAAGGCAGTGAGAAAGGACAAAGAGTCATTCACTCTCCTCCAGAGGCCTCGGATCTCAGGGGAATCTTAGCTGCTAAAATTTCAGGGCATTTGAGACAGTCAATCCATTTGCAAACTGTTACTAGAAAGCTACAGATAATAAAGATAATAATGAAAAGAAAGATGGGAACTGTGGTTGTAAAGGTCAAACATGAGATGTTGTAATGTTAGTGTGGAAAAGCTGTAAGGACAAAGGAGGGTCTTTGCTCAGTGATTTTGCATTTAAGCAAGGAGCAGCAAATAGTCCTTTGTGAACATTAGGATTCGCTCTCCAAACCAACAATTATAAATAAGAAGTTATATTGCAATGGATCACACCACATGGATAAGCTGTAGAGAAGAAGTAGGGAGAATCCACTTTCTGTGGGGCTCAGGGAGCTAAATGAAGATATTTTAAAGACTTATTACCTTTTATCATGGGTAAGCACTGTAGATGTTATAGCAGATTCATCGTGCTCTTCCTGAACGGACCTGGAGAGTGGTAAGCAGCAGCAGCAGATCCAGGTGGCAAGGAGAGCACAGCTTTATCAAATACATTAATCCTCACCAATTTATATTAACGGATGTTGCTGTTTGGGGGGGAAACAAGTAGCCTTTTTCAGCCAGATTGTTGTATCTAGGGGTATCTTAAGGCAGGGACTCGCAGGAATTAAACTAAGGGAGAATGGAAAGTGACTAATGTGCATATGTAAATATATATGTATATATACATGTATAAAAGACAAATACAGAAATAAATACCATATACATAGCACAGCAAAGACATGTCTATGCCATTCCAGTGATTTATGCTTAACTAAGTCTCTTGCTTGCAAAACAAATTCCTTCAAACTTGTCACAGATCTAATCATAAAGTGGAGGAAACCTGCAGGTCCCAGCAGGCAGTCTCTGAGTTACACACATGCAGAACCACAGAAGTTTAAACTACTGATCTGAAACCTGATTTTTTTTTTCAGCAAGTGAAAACCTTTTTCAAAGTGGCCAGTAATTAGAAATAGCAATACATAAATCTGTCAAACATCTGTGCACCATTTTAATGAAAGCAAACCTTTAAAAAGCATTGATCTAACAGGTAAGGTTTTTGGAAAGTTACAAGCATATTTAACAAGGCATTTGAAATGAAAATGTCTTCAAGTTACAACTAGAGCACTGTGTAGATCCTTCTGTGCTATAGGGGGTGTAGGGAATAATACTAGTCACTAAATTGTAAAACATATCGGGATGGCAGGTGCTGCAGTTCATTGTAATGCTAAAAAACTCCTAACAATCGTCTATAGCAATTGCAGCTGTCTTTCTTTCACCAATGTATAATAATTATCCAACTGATTAGCAAATGTAACCACCTGCAATTAACTGGTTTACTGGCTTAACTACTTTTAAGGATGAAATGTCTTTCAAAATCAGGCAAGTTAGTGCTAAAACTGAACTGCCCTTTCAAAGTTTCATACTGAAAGAGTATTTCAAATGGCTGTGGAATTATCTGCACTTTAGTATAAGTGCTCAGAAAATGGTTTTTATAAAATGTGAAAAAGTGTCCTAAAACCAACCTCAACAGATTTTAAAACACCAGGTAGGTCAGATACTATTCTATGAAGGAAAACTATTACAACCACATTTTTATTACTAGATATAGCCATCTCACTACAGGTACCCAGGAAACTCAGAGAACACATTTAAATATATACAGACATTACATGGGATCAAGTTCTCATCCTCTCTCTCCCCTTGCCTCAGTGATCATAATCTTGCTTCTTATATGAAAAAGCTGTTCCTCTTCAGTATTTTTCACCTGGGCCTGTAAAACTCTACTCAGCTACTTGCCCAGGGCCATTTGACAGCTGAGTATATTATTATTTCTTTTCATTAATATAAGTCATCATGGTAAAGGATGAGGAGGGTAGAATTTCTATCTGAACTCTCAAATTTTCATGACAATTTTGATTGGGGTGACCTTGCTCTTCCACTTAATCTTACCAGACAATGAAATATTTTAAAATATATGCAAATTATGTCAGTGTCCTCCTATGAGATACATAACTGTTACACTTTTGGACACAAATTTTCATTAATGACTTTAACGTTTCTTTTCTGTATTATTGGCTTCCAGGTAATTTGTTGATCACACTAATATTCCTGTTTCCTTGTCCCTCCTTAGTTTTCTGTGTGTTCCATCAGAACAGACTCACTTAGAAATCTGCAATTTTTTTTACCTACCCTTTCAGCTTCCTTTTAAATCTGAATATGAGGTTTTTTTCACTCCTTTTCTGCTTCCTCTCATCTAAGAGAAAGAAGTCCAGCAGGGAACATTTGGGTAAGTCTCATTTCCATATGGAAAACAGCATAACCGAATCACAAGTGTGTTTCCCCAATATGTCTCTCACTAAATGTTGATCTCACCAGCTGATTCCAACAAAACACAATCAAAAGGTAAACATCTGAAAACTACTGCTTCTCTAAATCCTCTCAAAAATCAGTACCATGAGAAAAGTGTCCCTTCATTCCCCTCCCTGTTCAGTCACTCCAGGGCTCTACGTCTTTGAGCATCCATCTAGAAGCACCAGGATACCCATTAAGTTCATCTGCACTCATACGTGCTGGAAACCCTTGAATACCTCATCAGCACATGCAATAGGTATTTAGAATCTGAGGCAGTCCACATTAAGCCTGACATCTTGGAAACTGAGAGTAGTCCCTGCGGGAACAGAGAAGGAAGCTGAACCACAGCTTTGAGCAAGGTTAAAGCAGAAATGGATAACTACAGACATGAGCGCTAGGAAAAGGAGCTCTCTGTCTCAACCCAATCACCTTCATTGCTGGGCTAGTCTCTCTCTCACCTTTGACATTCTATGTTTTTTCTTTAACCCATTATTATTTAAACAATTGAAAAACGTTTTTTGAAATTTAATGTGCAACAAATATAATAATGTGTATATGAATTTCAGCAATAGGGGATACATTTAAAGCAAGACTTTATCAATGCAAATTTGCCATTCAGAATGTAATTATAAAAGTAAGGAAATATGTCTTAACATTAAATTGTCCACAGACAATGGGCAAATACATATGTAATCATCCAATAATGATTCATAGAAAAATATTATTTTTAAAAAACTGCAATTTTTATGGTTCACATTCTCAGGATTTCTATTCACATGTAAACCCTACTGCTCCCATCAAATTTGCACTTACTTGTGTATAATTGTTGAAAGGTCAGGTGGCAAATCTGCTAAGAAACTGAAATTTTGCAAAGAGGGAATTTGGAAATTTTTACTTAGGAATTTTTGGGGTTCTTTAAAGGAAAGCAAGGAGTAGACACGTAGATACTTTAAGTATCCAATCTTGGCACCTTTTCCAACTTGTCCTCTCATTGAACCAACATAGCTCTCTTTTCCTGTTTTCTCTTCCTGAGCAAACACCTTTCTTGCCTTCCAAGAAGTGGCAGCCTGGGGGATCCCTGTGCCTCTCGAGCCCAGCTGCCTGCCAGGATGGAGCAGGAGCTGGCGCAGCACATGAGCACCACTTGGCATCACACAAACCTCCAGCACCAACCAGAACAGACACGCAGCAGTGTCAAAGAGCCACTTGCTGCCTGCTCACCCTGCTCACCATGACACACCTTCTGAAGGTGTTTGAAACGCTTCTACAAAGTCATAGTTTGAAATGTGTCTTGTCTCTGCCCTCATTGAGAGTAAGTTGACGTGTCAGTATGAGGCTGGCATCAACCACTTTTGGATGATTGGTTTCAAATCCTCTAATCAGCTTACCATCCAAATAATTGAGCTCTGTGTTGGGGAAGGCCCTTTGAGGCGTGAGTGAAGACACTCTGCCTCAAGCCCCGGAGCAAAATTAGAGCCATCATTTTCAGCCTCCCACGTTGCCTGTACCTTCCTGTGTCTGCCAGCCAGAAGCTGCTTCATGTGCCCGAGAGTGTCCCGACCCCCATCTCCCCACTACATCTGTAGCTAAGAGAAATGCAAAGCAGCACCTTTGTTTATCTAAGAAATATTGATCTACTACTATACATGCAGATTTAAGGCTAGGATTCAGATACATATTTTTCTTCTGTTTTATTGAAATTTATAACCCTCACTAAACTAGCCTCTCTATGGAACAACAGGAGACACACTGTGGCCCTCATAGCAGAAGCCTAACTCAGAAGTTATATAAATAGCAAGGAAAATACATACATTAGTATGGGATGCAGTAATGGATGCAGAGTAGGATTTTCTACTTGCATAGGCAGTCCATAATGGGCTTTAAAACAAGGGCAGCATCCTGTGGGGTGATTTCCTCCCATGCTGTCCTTGCTTAAAGAGAACAAATTACTGTTTGCCAATAGGGATGATAGAGCTGCCAGCTCCAGCACTCTCTTTCTGGCCATCCCACCTGGTGCAAAACCCCCTCAGGAGGAGGAAACACCAATATACACCCAAAAAACAGCTCTGACAAAGTTTGCCATTCCCCGAGCTCACACCTCCCCTGTCTATACTATCCAGGGTACCTGCCCCCTCCATCTTCCTTTCACAGCCCTCCTGCATTTCCAACAGCTAAAGGAGAAATGCATTGGGAGCTCTGTTTTCCTCTTCTCTCACAAACTAGTACACCCTGGATTTTATATCTTGCCTTTATTATCTTCCTTTTATTATCTTCCCTTATTTCCTAGTTCTCTGTAATTACATATTGGGACATCAAACAGTGAAGTAGGGACTGCTTTTGAAGGCTTTTATAATTAGCTTTTCTATTGTGTCCTCTAATACCTCCTCTGGCTTTAGACTTACTTTTTTCTGTTCACAACCTCCTGAACATATGGCAGTAAATATGCAGCATGCTGTGAGCTTCACCTGGAGTCTACTTACAATATATCTGCAATGTAAATAACAGACTTCGTGTCAGTCAATTAATCACACACCAGTGCTTGGCAGAGGGCAGGCAGATTGCAGGAAGGGAAATTGGAAAGTGGTGCCTTGATCAGCATTGGACTTCAAGTATTAAATATTTCCTAAGTTGGCATGTTTCTCTGGCATCACTGCTTTTACCTAAAAATATTCTGTTACCATTGCATTAGAATTAATTCAAGGCCAAATTCTCCACTCATCAAGCCCATTTTGTTAACATTTCACCCATTGGAATAACGATTTCATTTCCACAGAACATGATCCAAATGCAAATTTCATACAGAAATTAAATTAAATTTAATTTAAAGTGATCCCAGGATGATGCACAAAATTAAAATATTGCCATTTCAGGAAAAGAGTTTATTTTTGGTAAAATAAATTCAAATTAATTATGTTACAGATGTGTTTTATTCTTGTTTTTGCAACAATGCATTTGAGCAAGACAAAGTACTTTGTTTACCTGATTCACTTTATTTAACTCAAGGGATTCATGAGGATATCATCAATTATAGTCATACACACATCATTTTATGCTTTAAAAAAAGGACTCTATTCCATTAGAGCTCTTCTAATCTGAAGATCTCAAAGGATTTTCTATACTACATTAGAATCCTTGTCAATCCCATGGAGGACAAGTGAAAATACAGAAATAAATCATCTAATATTTAAACACACTTGAATAGAGCGCAGCATGAAAGTTAAGATCTCATGGGAAGAATTTTCTTAATACGAATAAAAGTCTCATTGAAGGTAGAGAAAGCTGGTTTATGGCTGAGATTCTCCCACATCTCACTATACCTGGCCCTGAACTGGCCTCTGCAGGGGCTGGTGCCTGGGAAGGGCTTTGCCCCAAGGCTAGCTTCAGGCAAGGGGACAAACAAGTGCCCTCAGACACCTTTCACCCAGCTCACACCACTGCAGTTCAGCCCTACAAGTCTTTAAAAGCTTTGTGTTATTGCCTTCATCCTGCTTCTTCTGAGAATTTATTCCCACAGGGATCACTATGCTCTCTCTTTACAGTTGCCCTTTACAGAAAGCTCCTCTTCATTCAGGAGATGCAGAAAAACTTCAGGGTCTGGATCAACCTTTGGCCTAAAAGCCACTGACCTTTGATGGTCACCAGAAGAACTGGTTATGTGTCCAAGGCAACAAATTATTTTCTAGATAGGACAAGAAACCCAAACCCCCCTGCTGCTCTTACGAGCTTTGGTGCAAGGGTGGGAACAGGGATTGGTGGTGCTGGGGCACCCCTGTTCCCCTGGGGACCCCCACTGCCCCTGATCCATGCCCATCCCAGTGAAGGGGCCTCTCTCCCCATCACTGCCAACCTCTGCTCACCCAGGACAGGGCCACACATTCCCAGGCCATCCTGACCACAAACCGAGCCCCAGGACTGCCATGCCCATGTGCCCAGCACCCTGTGGCAGGAGACTGTTTTTTTATTGTCAGCAGGGAAATGAAAACTCTTCTGAGTGGGGATCAATCCCTCACTGTTGCGTTCCCCTGTGCCTGCAGGATATAGCAGAGTCTCTGTGCCTGGGGCATGCCCTCTTTCTTTGTATTCTCCTAGGGCTAATAAATAGCTGAGCTCACCTGACTGCCTTCAGTTTTAGTGATGGCATGACCTTGGGTCCTTTCACTCTGCTGGCTACCAATTTCCATCAAGCTGTCCGGTCTCTCACATCTTTGAGGCCTGTACCCGTTACATTCAATTAACCAACATTAACCATCACATTCCAAAGGGAGGAGGATAGACAATATACTGACAGTACCCTAGCAAAGAGCCCATAAATTTTCTTCAGGGACAAATATATTTATTTGCAAGCATAAGCATGCAGAAAAGGCAACCACACCACGGCAGTGTAAAAAATATTTATTTAGCGTATTGGTCTACACTATCTTGTGATGCCAATGATAACCGCACCAAAGCAACAAAGGCAAAAAATACATACAGGGACATTTTAATATTTGGGACATTACTATGAAGTGGTACTAATTACCACTGGGAGTAAATGGAAGTTTAGGTGTTTAAAGGATGGCAGCTCTTGCAGGTATGTAAAAGCTATCGAAGTTTGGGGGTTTTTAATATTTTAGAGAATATGGGTTTGAAGAGTACCTTTGGGCAGTACAAAAAGCATAAACAGCCCCAGGAAGGGCCAGGTTCTATACTCAGCTTCCAGCCTCAAAAGAGGGACAAGCGATTTGTGCCCCCAGTCTGTCCTAAGGGACAGGAGGGGACAGGCAGCCCTTCCCCTTGGCACTGGCCAGCTCATGGGGAAGCAGGGCAGAAAATTCAAAGGAACTCAGCCCAGGCCAGACCTGACATCTTCCAGTGCAAGCACTGCCAGTGCAGGCCGGTGGACGTGCTCCTGGCAGCCAGAGGGGCTTGGGGGCTGGTGCTGGTCCCCATGGAGTCCTGAGCAACCAATGGGTGGAAAAGCCACAGACCTGGAAGTCAACACACCCAGCAGTCCATAACTCCATGATTTGCCCTCCAAAGTGCAAGCATTTAACTTTGACCCACACAGCACCTTGGGTGCCTGCACGTTTCCTGACACCCCTGGTACAGCCGCAGGCACTCTCAGAGTTATCCGTGCCCAGTCCCCAGGCAAACGGGGCTGTGCTTAACACCAGTCCCCAGCTCTGCCTCCAGACACAGCAGCCCATTCAAACTGCAGTCCCCCCTGGATTCAATTAAGCAGCTTTTTTCTCTGGACAGGACTTGACCATGGAGCAATGCTTGAGACAGAAACAAAGACAAGCCCTGAGGCAGAAGATCTGATGATATTTCTAAATTACTTTATATTTGCAGTGCTTTTATTCTTAAAGTAAGTAAGATGATGTTGTGATTAAGGTGCAGAATATTTAATTTGAGAGATGCATAAAAGGAAATCAAGGAGTGCTAGCTATCAAGAGATAACTGCGAATCTTCCCCCATCCTCACTACAAATCTTTCACTGAGAAGAACTACTAGGTTATAAAGAACAAGAATTTTTAAAAAGATAAAAATTAAAAAGGAGACGTGTTAAACACTACCTAACAAGCTTCATGACATGAGCACAAAAGTCTTAAATTCAATGTCATAAATTCAATACTGTCAGAAGATTCAGATACAATGTCCTTAGAGACAGCGCTGTGTAAGTCAAGCACAATATTAAAAGACACTGAAATCTTTAATATGTGTTAAATATTTTAAATTCATAGATCTGATTCAGAGAAATATCACAGAGGCAGCATCAATCCTTTTTCCCTTCTGACACATATTTTTTATAGATTTGCCACAATTTCTGCAATTAAAAGATATCCCAAACATTTACAGAAACCAGATGAGACAGAAAACTGTCCTTGTGGACGTGATCACATGCAATCATTTTGCCTACTCCAATAAACACCCCCAAACAGGCCAAGATTAATACCTGCATATATTTAAATTACCACTTTGAAAGAGATTAAGCTTAAGGCATCCCACGTATTCCCAGAGGCAGCGTGCAGTGATTATTCCTTGCAGGTATTTCCATGGGGAAAACATCTTGTTCAAAAGTACTGAATGCTGTGATAGTGCCATACATAAAACCCTTTCCTTTTAGTTTCACATTTAGGGCACATAAGCCTTTATTTTCTGTTTAAATGTACTAATCTTCTTAACGGTATAATCAAGCCTTTAATATATAATATTATCAGTTTATATTTAGAAGGAATAACCATCATGTTAGTGGTGATGGACATATCTCTCCATTCATCTGACTGAAATACCCTGGAAAAATCCCTTTGCCCAATTCATTTCTGCAGAGACAGCAAGCGGCTTTATTTTATTTAAAAGCATTCAGTTGCAATATATTTATAGTCAATATGTAAAAATCCTGCTTTAAATTTGAGAAATGTTGCTTTCTTCTTCCATTTTTCATAGGGAAATGTTCCAGTTTGTAGCTTTCTAAGTAACACAGGATTTTGCAGGCTACAAATTCAACAAAAGGTATTCCTGCAGTGAATAGGTCATAAAAACTTCAACTATCTTTGCATACTTCCAGAGTTCTGTGTTCTTGGAAAGTAAAAATTAGTCTGAGCCCTTAGGTACAAATTTAAGGAAGTTTATATTTAAACAAATCCCAGGATTCTTTTTTTCTTTTTTTTGGTTCTTTAAGCACAACTGAGAGATTTCCCAGTAATTCCTAATTCCTGCCCAATATACTACCAGCTTTGTACCACATAAAAAGTGCCCCCACCAAGAGAAAACCTGAGCCAGATCTAAGCCACTGAAACATGGTTTTTCTGGGAGATACTACAAGGGGATTTTCAAGATGCCAGACAGCAGAGCTATCTTTTGGCACATGACAGGCATTGCATTAGGCCTGCCATGATGCATACATAAAACATAATAAATAGCTGCTATAGACCCAGATCCCTGAAATCCATATTAAAGTCTCTCACATACATTTCCTTGTGGCATCTCTTCTGATTCAGAAGAGCACATTAAATGTTTAGCCACCCAACATGCAACTATTCATCCTAGCAGCAATCTGATTGCCTGCAACAGAAAAGCTAAAGAAACACTAAAATAGACAGGCATTTAACAAAGAATATCATAGAACACACTCTTAAGTGTATAATTTAAATAAATTTATTATTATCCTTTAATTACACCTAAATATTTCCAAATTAATCAAAAATAATGGAGAAAATGCAATGTGTTATTATCATTCATTCCCAATTTGCCTTAATGGTAAATACCTATATAACATACTCATAAATAAAACCCAAAATTAAAAGGGTCATCCAATTCTGGCCTAGCTAATTACAAAGGCATCATTCTGTCTTTATACCAGAGCACAGTGTTCTTGATGTAAAAAAGGCACAAAGAGGATGATTCCCCTCTAATTCAAACAAATTACAACCACTCTGCATGCTAACCATAACAAACACATGTTAAATTCATCAGAAGAGATGAGAACTGAACTGGCATGCAGCTGGAACCTCTTCCCAATTGTTTGACCAGGGCATGTTTTTCCCACCAATATATCTGTCCAGCAATGCAGGAAGAAGTCACCAGATGGAATCTGTGGATGCTAAAACCCTGAGCAATGAGCCCAGAATTCTGAAAAAGGAGAGAAGAAGGGGAAAAATCTAGTGAGCTGAAAATCTGACTGCTCCCTCACATGCGGTCATCTCTTCTGCCTCACCAGCCTGCACCTGAATGCCACAGTCAGCCTTGCCCCGATGTAGCACTGCCCCAAGTGGGATGGAAACTGCCATCCAGATGTTCTGCTCAAGGAGGAAATTAGCAAAAGTTTCAAGACAAGAGCACAGTTAAATCTTATCCTGCTGTCCAAAGCTCTTGTATTATCACTCATTATGTGATGCATCAAGGAGCTGGGCTTTATTGGCGCTGATCCTCTTCCGTGGTTATGACAGTCCTCCTCCTCCTCCCTGAAGTGCTAAAAGCTGGAACACTCCAAAACAGAACATGCAATTTTTGTTTGTCAACAATTTGACGGTTCTGAAGATTTGAGGTACTATGCTTACTAGCATCTCTATGAGTTCTGCGCCTCATGAAAAATCTACATGCTCTAGAGAAAATACATCAATTAGAACAAAAAATTCCCTGTTTCTGACTGTTGCATGTAGGAAATACTTGGTAACTGCAAAAAGTGCAGGCTTTGTAAATCTGGAATGAAAGTTTACTAGTTACAGTGCAAGTCACTCATTAGTGTTTCTTAGCAGTTAGTGAAATATAAGCGAAAGAAATATTGTAATGTAACTAATTTTACAATGTGCTTTCTCAAATGGAAAATATTGCAATTAGAAGGAGGATTTGCTCTCTACTGTAATCTCACTACTTGGGCAAAAGGCACTTGCAGGGGGAGCTGTTCATTGGGATTTTGGGCAAGGTCCCAGAAGAAGAGTAGTCAGTGTGTAATGCACCACCACCACTGCTCAAAGACAGTTTAGAGTTTAAAAACACCGTTTGTACTAGGAAAACAGCCAGATGCCATTGCACTGGCATTCTGTCAGTGATGAGTAGCATAAAGGCTCCCTAACATCTGCCACCACTTGATGAAACAAAACTTACATCTCTTTGAGTGAAAATGTCCACAGAGTAATCCAGGCTGCCGGAGGCTGGGGAGGGACCGGTGTTGCCAGCTCCAGCCAAACCCACACCGTTTCATCTTTGCTGGTTGAGGCAAATTCTGCAAACATCACAGCTCTGCTGAAACTCCTTTATACTCCATAACTGCATAAACTACATGTTGAAGGAAAAGCAGGGCAATAAAGAACACTGGGATCACTTTCCTGAAGGAAATAAACCTGCATCTCTCAAATGCAATTTCTATGTCTGCCCTCAGTGGTTCATTTCTGTTTGAGGTGGACAGCCCTGTAAATATACCATTAAAAAAAAAGAGATAATTTTAAAGACTTGACAGCCTCTTAGTCTAGTTCAATGAACCACAATTCTATAGATGCACTGCAACAGGTTTTCAAGTTTGGAAGCAGAAGCACCCTTTAACAGCAAGACATGCAGAAGGACACAATGGAGATATCTCCTCTAAGTCTTTTTTACCTAACACGGCAACAGGGAAAAAATTTCTGCTAAAAAAGAAAACTGAGAAATTACTAGATATAAAGGAAAACGTGGTCAACTTATTCATTAGCATCCACACAGCAATCACAGGTATCATTACAGAAAACATGAGTTTGTTACCTTGGAAATGTCAGTATTGTTACCAACTGCTGTTTGGTGCCTTAGAGAGTGAATTATGATTCGGCAATTTATTTTGGGAACAAATACAAGGAGAGTGGTCTGAATCAAATCTGTGCAGTGGCCGGAAATTAAATGGTCAACTTGTCAGAAGTAGAACTGTTCAATTTTTGGTTCAGTGACCAAAATGAAAAGAAAAAGAAAGAAAAAGAGATCAGCTCGGGCTAACATAAAAGAAGTACTGCGGGACCTGGCACAAAAAAAAAAAAAAGAAAATTAAAATATCAGTTAGGTCAATATGAAAATCTTCAATGAACCCAAGAAAATTAGATAAAGACTTTTGTTCAAGCAGAAAAGTCTCATTTAATTTTCTGATTATGCATGTAACTTCTATTTTTTTGTTCACAGCCAGTTTCACAATTAAGATACTTTTCCAAAACAAAAATAAGGACTATGTTTTGAAAATAACAGTAATATATTTCAAATATTTCACTTCTCCCCATTTTCCAGTAAAACTTTTACCAAATTCTATTCAAATATATTATCAGTTTTCTTCTTTGACAAAACCAGGTTGCAAATGAATTCACTATGAACATGGAAATTCCAGCTAAATAAATTCACAGAATCATAGAATAGTTTCTTGAAGGGACCTTATATATCATCTGGTTCCAATTCCCCTGCCATAAGCAGGGACACTTTCCATGAGACGAGATTGCTCAAAGCCCCATCCAATCTGGCACTGAACACTTCAGGGATGGGACACGCACAACTTCCTTGGGCAACCTGTGCCAGTGTTTTGCCACCTTCACAACAAAGAATTACTTCTTAATATATAATCTAAACCTGCCCACTTTCAGTTTGAAGCCATCCCCCTTATCCTGTCACAACACGCCCTTGTAAAAGTCCCTCCCCAACTCTCTCGTTGGCCACCTTTAGATACCAGAAAGCTGCTCTAAGGTCTCCCCATAGGAAAGGTACTGCAGCCCTCTGATCACCTCCAGGGACCTGCTCTGGACTCACTGCAACAGGTTCAAGTCCTTCTTATGTTATGAACCCCAGATCGGATACAGAACTCCAGGTGCAGTCTCGTGAGAGTGGAGAGGAGGAGCAGAATTCCCTCCCTCACCCTGCTGACCACGCTGCTTTTAATGCAGCCCAGGACACTTTTGTCTTTCTGGGCTGTGAACATACATGGCCAGCTCACATCCAGCCTCTCATCCACCAGCATGCCCAAGTCCTTCTCCCCTGGGCTGCTCCCAATCTATTCTCCACCCAGCACATGTTTGTGCTTGAGATTGCTCATGCAAGAATACTATCGACTTGAAAAACTACCTGACAGGGTATCAGCCATCAGCAAATGAACTATAATAATTGGAAAGCATAAAAATATTTGCCAGAGGTTTTGGATCTTTATATTAACCCAAATGAGGTTCTGAAGACTACAGTATTTTTCTGGGCCAGAGTCAGAAGAACAGCTGTACAAAAATGCTTAACAGTGAACTTTAGCCAGGGATTCTTTTTTCCAAATTTACTAGGAATTGGGTTTTTTAAGCACTTTTGAATACTGATTCATTAATTTTGACACCTGGCATGCCCACAAACTGCTGCACTGCAAGGATGGGCAGCAGTTTGTTAAACCAGGATCTTTGCCTTAGCCAGTTTTGCTGTTTTGTTTCTCTCTGCAGTTCTTGCTATAATAATCATTCCATCCAGTGTCCAGATGAATGTGTCTAATTCTGGAAGCAGCATTGTTTTTTTTCTAGCAATGCATTTCCCCTGTGAGATAGAACACTGGAAGGTTATTGTGGGCTGGGAACCATTACTTGTTTAGCCAGAAAGATAAATATTATCTGTATTTCTTGTTCTTTCCTATGCATTGTATTGTCCTGGAGAGCAGTGGGAAGAGTGGAAGGCAAATGGCAGAGACCTTGCCAAGCCCCATGATGTGATGAATGACTTCTCACATCCCAGAGCCTGACATGAAGAGAGGCCACAGAGGGTCACACTGCTGTTTTCAGATGTTAAAAAGGCTGGTCACCTACCCATTGCTTTCATTTCTAGCACAGGAAGATCTCCCTCATGCAGGATCCACACAAGACGCAGCTCTTCCATGAAGTATTTCTCTGCAAGAGCACAGGCCACCTAACCAGGAAAGCTGATTTTCTGCATCCTTAATAACTCATTTATGAATATTCTACCAGACTTGATGAACAATATAACCACCAACTACCTCTCAGCCATAGAGAGAAAAATATTCCCAGGTTTCTTCAGCTCTTCTGGGCAGTGAGTGTTGTGTGCTTTCTCTTTTCGCATTTCCTTCCCTCCTCTTTGCTATCATGTGCAGATGGACAGAGAGCCAGCTTTCCCTGTTCCCCCATACATTCCAAAGGAGCAACTTACACATGCTACTACTTGTGGACGACCAATATGAAGATCCTTTCAAATCCAAGATGGGGCAGGAATTGACTGCAGATGGGATGCAGCAGGATGAGGAGGGGAAAACAGCATTTGCTTCTGGACACATGCCTGTGCATGAAAAGGACCTTGCTTGATGGATTTCCCTATACAGAGTTCTTTCTTTGCCAACTTTTTATTATCTCACCGCAGTCTTGAAAATTACAATGGAGAGATGGAAAGACAGAAACAGTGAGGTCCCTTATTCTGTGTGCTTTTCACCAGCTGGACTACTCATTGTACAGCCACATCACAGCCAGGCTCTGGAAGGGGAGATGGGATAGGTGCCAGCATCCAGCCGTCCATGGCAGCACGGAATGATGAACTGGACAGTAGGAGACACAGACAAAGCTGGAGTTGGGGATGGCAGGCAGACCCTTTTCTTCTCTCAGCTCTCTCAGGTCATCCCTGTTTATTTACAAAACTACCCTTCAAGCAGACATAGGGAGGAATAAGTAATTGTCTGATCTGAGGCAATCAAAATTTTGCTAAGCGTTGTGCAAGAACTCTTGACATTTCATCTCAGTCTGATTTATAACTCAGCTCCCTCAGCCCAATGCATACAGCCCTGTCTCCTGTGGGAAACAAGCAGACACAAACGCGTTCATGTGAGTAGAAGCCATTCTGAGAAACACACAGGAACCTTCAGCCCCATTTCAGATGATTAATCTGCTCACCCTATTGAAGAAGACCAAGGGCACTCCACTTCCTGCTCTGCTGTATCTTGCAAAAGCAAAGAGAGAAACCAGCAAACACCCTGCATGGCTGCCCCAAGGTTTCTGCTTCAGGAGAGACATGATGACAATTTTACACATGGCTTCCCAAATATTTCCAACTCCCAGTGAACCCCAACACCCAGAAGGCTGGACTTATAATAATGCTTCTCATCTAGCAAAACTGAATCAAATTTTACTCTGGGCATCGCAGTCAAACAGTCTGCATGGTCCCTTGGAGCTGCTCCCTCCTCTGAGCAGGCAGAGAGGAAGAGGGGATGGGGGTGAAGGCATGTGGGATCACCATCCATCCGATGTGTTCCCCTGCTGGCACCCAGCCCTTCAGAAAGGAGCTAGGGATGGGCTGCCCCCCAGGCAGGGACACCACCTCCCTCCTGGCAGTGGAGTAAAGCATCCCCTCAGAGAGAGTCTGTGGCAAGCACCAGTGCCACTGCTGGGCTGGATACACACTGGGATGTTTGTCACCCCAGGACATGGAAAACTGGCACAGAACTTGGGCGCACACTGAAGCACTTGCACAGTGCAGAGAGAAACCTGCAGCGCACAAGATTTTAGGAAGGTCAATGTAGAAGTCTGAAAGAAAGTAGTGGGGGGCGGGATGTAAGACTTAGGATAGTGTAAGGTAAAGCTTGCACCTGAAGGGAGATGGATTTCTTGTCTGCTATCACTCAGGGCTCTTGCAGGTTGAACTTCAATAGACACAGTCTGGAAAAGTGCCATTGATTTCCCTTCTCAAGGAGATCCTTGTGAAACTCTCACAACCAATATTAGTATCAAAGTGCTAGAGAGGAGCAGGGAACAGCCACTTCTGTTTTGTTCCCAGGATGAAAAAATATGGCAAGAG
This sequence comes from Dasyornis broadbenti, assembly GCA_013397935.1. NCBI lineage: Eukaryota > Metazoa > Chordata > Aves > Passeriformes > Dasyornithidae > Dasyornis > Dasyornis broadbenti. The sequence goes on along the minus strand of VZRN01011464.1, from coordinate 3,560,171 downwards.
TGATGTTACAAAACTAACAAACAGTCTTCACTTTGGGATAAAAGCCTTTGGGAAAGTGTCTGAACTCCTTTCCTGCTCCCGAGCAACTTTCACAAGTCTCTCATGCCCAGTCCCCAAGCACATATCCTGCTTTCTAGACTAAGATGTCCATAAAAGGCATTGCTTATGACAGGTCATGAGGAAACACTAAAAGGCAGCAGTCAGGGATGTCCTGATTCCCTGGGAAGACCAAAGATCCTGCTGGGGTGGACAGAGAGGAGCCTTGTGGAGTTCTCTTCCAGCATGCAAAAACCCCATCACCAAACAGCATCCCCAATCAGAAAGTCATGCTGACAGCAGCAGGACGAGGGTGAGCAGCCAAGAACCACACTGCAGGGAGTCTGGAGTGACGCAGGTGATGCTGAGGGTGGTGAGACAAAGAACAAGCCCACAGGTGCCTCTGCCCAAAGCTAAGCTGAACCCAGCTGCCCAGGAAACACTGACGCCACAGAGGCAGCAGCCACTCCAGATGGTTGCAGGAGACAATGGCAAAGAGCCTGTGGCTCCGTGCCTGGCCACTGGGTGCCACCTCCAGCCCCAGCCAGGACCTCTCCAGATGCAGGAGGGCAGAGTAATACCTGGTCCTGGACTGTAGAATNCCAAGCCCCAGTACTCCCTCTCCGTGTGGGATATATACATCATCAACATGGTCTTATATAAGGAAAATGTTTAGTGAGAGATACATTAGAACAAAACAAAGTCTTCAAAAAACCCCACTTCCTTGACCCTTCTCTTACTTTTAGAAAAAGACTAACTTATATAGCCGTGGGAGGCATCTGAGCACAGAAGAGAGCTGGAGAAGGTTCCGTGGGCATTCACCAGACAGATCCCTTTCTCCATGATGCCACTGTCCATTGGCAGAGCCCAGCAGGAATTGTGTGACACTTGCTACAGCTTTCAGTTTCCAGGCCTGCCNTTCAGTTTCCAGGACTGACCTAAGGGAAGGAGGAATGGAGGAAGACTACCGGCTTGCCAGGAAGGCATGGTCTTGACAAATCAGGAAGGTCTTTTCCTATGCAATCTGTCAACATGCTTTGACAGATGTCGAAGATTGCATCTACAGGGTTTGTCCTATGTTTATCCCAGAGGTGAGTCCCAACTTGGGGGGGAGCGGGAAAAGGTGGGAATTACACAAATATTCCAGACACACATTTGCACTCTGTGCACCTTTCATGCCCGATGAAAAGGCAGGAAATGTTAATACAAAGAAAGGAAGCATGTTAAAAAGCCTGAACCTTTCATCAGAGACTATTGAAATTCTCATAACAGGGGCTGATATGAAAGGTTGCTTATTCTCAGAGGTAAGACAGTGCCATTTCCTTCCCTCTCCATGCAGCAAACACTCATGACAAATCTAAACCACAACTATAGGGCATGAGACACACAAAGCAAAAGAAGGTTGCATCTGAATCCATCTCAGCTGCATCACCAGGGCTATTATCAGATTGAAAATCATACTTCAACCAGTCAATATGCAAATACTGTAGTATTGTACCATCAAAAAAAGCTACAGTATTTCAAAAGCATTAGGCTCCAAAAATCCAGATCAAGGCAACAATAAAGAAAATGAGAAATGGTGGCAGTCTGACAGTCTTGCTCTGTTCTACCTAATGAAACAACATGGGTTTGGTGAAATAATCAAGGCAGGAATATCACAGAAACATCCTACACGCCACCATGCAACAGTAACCTACCTATAAATCATGTACTGCTCACCTTAAGTCTTGAAGATTTACCTTTTGTTTTATATATATATATATATATATATACAACTATTTATATATAATTACAACTATTAATTATTCATAAGAAAAATAGACATTAGAAATTTCTACTTAAAAGCAATTTGCCTGGACANCAGATAAATTATGCATATTAGAAAATATCTCTGAACACAGAAATCAGAAAATATGTGGATTATTCCCACTGAAACAGTATTTTTGCACCCTCTGACTATTTACAGGTTTCTTTTATTCCATGACTCCAGTGCTGGGTGACATGCCATAGGAAAGGTTCCTGCACACATTCCAGCGCCCACAGCCAGCTCCAGGTCTCGGACAGGGAACTCACTGAGGCAGAGATCATTTTTTCATGTACACAGCCCAGCCCAGCCCAGCCCAGCCCAGCCCAGCCCAGCCCCGCCCAGTCTAGCCCAGCCCAGTCTGCCCTCCACGGACCCACAACACCAACAATGTCATGTCTGTCCCACCGTCAGATGTCACCTCACAAATGTGGGTCACTCCAGCACGCCATGCTGGCTTTGATTTCTGTTATTTGGGGCAATCAAGTCTCCTTTGCAGGGGGGAGCAGCCCCCTGATGACAGGAGAAAGGATTTAACTGGAGATTACATCTCTTCTGCAAATTTGCAAGAAAGGCTCATTTAGGCTTTTGTGGACCTTCTACCTCCTTTCATCAATCCATGCCTGACTACGTCTTTGGCTGGGCCATCTGCTGGTGCTTATGATACCCACGAATTAGTGATGACAGCCGAAACCGTTGAAATGTAACATCTTCCCTAGCGAAACACAGCTTGTGTGGCTGTCAGTTGTGACCTTGTCTACCTTTTTCTTTTAAGGTTGGCACCCTTTATCAGTTTCTGGTCAAGGGATGCTAAAAGCACAACTCTTTTAAAAATCTTTGCAAACACACACCACATGAGCTTTGAGGCCAGACAGGGGCTTGAGAAATATAGACAATGCACTGGTCAACATCAAGACCTAGACACTCATATTCCCTCAATAACATACTAAGTAAGGCTCAGACCTGAGAAATTCAAACAGGCCACAGTACTCACAAATCAGCCTTCCTTTTGCAAAGCTTACTTTATGCAAGAAAATCCTAAATACAGCAGAGCAGAGTCAGGGTGCGCTCTGGAGGCTCTGGTGGATGAAGGCATTTTTAGTAAATGCTGACCCAAGATGAAATTTTCATGTGCTGTGAAACACTTTTGCAGCTGCAAGACAGTGCTAGGGACCTCAGAGGAAAGGAGAGACTTGAACCTCAAGGATCTTCTCAATTTCTAATAACTCCCTCATCATTGCTACCTATTGCCAGACTCACATTTTAAATTTAAGTGTCCCTTAAGAGTTCTAAAATAAATGATGAAGCTAATTGGACTCCCATAAGCAAAAATTTTTCCTCATTTCTTTAATTTTAAACCAAAAATGATGGAAGTCTCCATTCTTTCAAAGATCAGAGGAGGGTGTAAGTGGCTGAGATGAAAGGTTTTGAGGGAATAGCCTTGCAAAAGACTCAAGAAGTTGACCTGGTTCTTGGGCTGATGCTGGAAAACAGGGACATAAATCAGCTCTTCTGTTACCACTGCACTAACATCACTTCTTGTGCATTATTTACTTCTACTGACTCACTGAAAACTTCCAACATTTCAGCATAACTGGTAGAGAAAGTATCCTGAAAGCCTGAGTTTCTGTCACTCAGTTACAATCCTGTTTATATCTCAAGCAGAATCACTACTTAAATCCCAGTTATTTTTTGTCTTCCCTTCCTTCACTTCAAACTCAAACATGTTTTTATTTACTAATGATCTGAACAATAAGAATTTACAACGAAAATGCCCTCTAGAAATGTAAGTAACCCTAATGAAAATAGGTACTAAGTCACAATCCATATTTCTTAGATACAGGGGTTAGTAACAAAGGTAGAATTGGCCAGACTTTAAACAACTTTTTAACAGTGCTGAAAGAGTGAACAACTACCACTTAAAATAGTTGAAAACTAGCTTTTTACAACCTATCACAGCAACGGTTCCAGACAATATGCACTGTATCTAAGAATAGTAGCAGTCATTGATGGAAACTGATAACATTCGGGGGTTGAAGGTTAATCTGTTCTGGAAAAAAAAGAAGGAACAATGGAGGGTGAAATAGAAACTCAAGTCTCATTAAAGAAAACTATTTTAAGGGCAGAATGATGAGTTTTAGCATCAATCATGGGAAAAGATTTGCTCCTAAAAGATCTAAATTTGAAACCTTGGGAAAAAGGAACTATTTCCAGTGACAGGAAAAAAAAATCTTAAGGGATAAGAGCAAATACAGTGTAAAGATAATCCATTTGTATTTTTTAAACAGTACAAATCTGACTGCTCATTTTGAGCTTTCTGTGATTAAGGTCAGTAAAGACTCAATGTTCAGTCAAGTTTATCCTTATTTCTTTATGCAGTTCCAATGTACTTATCTGCCTGTAATTCATGGTACATGCTCTCAGCACTGAAGGTGCATTGACATGGATTAAAAAAATCAACCACAGATTGCAAATAAACCCAAATGAAGTCGTACAAACATTTTCAATTTATACTGGTTTTGGCCTGATTTTTTTATTTTTAAAAAAATTATATTCTACTCTGCATATTACAGAGGAAAACCCAGGAGAAAACCAAAAGAGGATCATCCCTATCTACCAGGAAAGCTACAAGCAAGCCAAGCAAGCCCTGATACTGCTCCCCGAATACGTGACCACCCCTTGGCTCAAAGGAAGCTGAGCAGGTGCCTACATTAAACCAGTGCACACTTTGTCAGTTTGCATTTGAGCAAGCCCATAAATGCTTTACCAGCTCAAGGGCTTAATTACATTTCAAATAAGCTAATTCAAGGAGTAAAAGTCTGCCAAAGGTAATAAAACTGTTTGCTGATGTATCAAGTCAAACCTCTTATATAAAACAGCATATTTATATGCAGTGTAGGTCTGGTCCTAGTCAATCAGTGATTAAATATTTACTGATTGCAGGAATAGGGCCAAATCTGGAGTCTTTTTAAGGATTAGGGAAGAAGTGCTAAATCCCAAAGTATCTAAATTAACTATGCAAAGTAGGCAATATTATTGCCTTTGTTTTACTTATGAAATTGAGAAGCACATGGAAATAAAGTGCCAGATTCAGGGTGTCAGAGAAGCCACTTGCAGAAGCTCCTGTGCTTCCCAGGCAAGTGTCTTCTGCAACACATGCTGTTCCTCTCCTGTCGTGCTGGGCAGTGCAAGGGACAGCTGGGCAAAGGGCCGAGAGCCCCTGTCACAGCTCCACTGGCTGCACAGTGGTTTGACTCCCCCTCTGAGTGCCCAAGGAAATGTCTAAACAAATTAGCAGAAAGTCGGTGGCTGATTTTTTTAATCAGAATTTCTTCTCATCCAGCCCTTGGCATATGGTTTCATCCAATTTCCTCCTCTTTGAACTTGATGTTGATGTACTTGGATGCTGCTGTCACCTGTTCCTGTTGAATGAAGAGGAAGTAAAAGAGGGCCTCACTGGAACTTGCAAAGATTCAGAGCATTTTAATATGCACTGTGAGAAGGTGAATTTTCAGTGTACATATGTAAATCTCCCTTTGTCCTGTGCTTCTGTGCAACATATCAAAAATCCTGCTCTGTGTCTCCACAAGACCACCTTTAAAGTTTGATTTTTAAATGATAAATGCTCAGCCAGGACAGACTGGCATTTTTTTCAGAATCGTTAAACTATACTATATAAAATTCCATGTTGCTTCAAATTATTTCTTCAGATTGTATACTCTGGGTTTTTTGTTTTGGTTTTTTTTTTGTTTGGTTTTTTTTTTTTTTTTTTTTTTTTTTTTTTTTTTTTGCTTGGCCTATATTTAACACTGATAATTGTTATATTTAAAAATACTCAAATTACATATTTCAAAATATCCAGCTGATTAAGTGTGCTCAGCTCAAGAATATGTCTGCTGCATACTGCATAGCAGATAGATAGTGCTTCTTGCATGATTTGGCATGGATATGTTTTTAATCAATGCACGAATTTGAAAAGGAATGACTGTTGCAAGTTTGATGTTAGTTAGGAATCTGGCTCACACCCAGGTGTACCTACTACACCTTGCACTGTGTAAATAAATTAGTTTCCAAGTTCGGCTTGTGGACTTCCTTCTGTGTTCATCCTTTGAACGCGTCCGATTTCTTTACACTTGCTTGACAGAGAGGCTTTGAAAGACACCCCGAAATGGTTGGGTTGCACCCCCGCGCAGAGTTGGCCTCTGGCAGCGATGATGCCGGGGCAGCAGTGCCTGCTTCAGACGGGAATGCGCAACCACGGGGCGAATTTTGGCCGGGCAGAGGGATCAGCAGAGGCTCCGGGGGCGATGCCGCGGAGCTTCTCCCCGAGCGGGCTGGGCGCGGGCGAGACGCGCAGGGCTGGGGAGCGGGGCAGCAGCGGCTCCGCAAAATCTGAGAGCGGACAGGGAGCAATTCCACGAGGCACACACGTACACTCAAAGACGCCTCGTTTTGCTCGGTCAGACGCAAAACAGCGGCGGAAAACCCACCCTTGGCCACCTGAAAGGTCTAGCGCGCAGCTGGAGCGCTACTCCGCAAGCTGCTTCAAAATTCAAAAACCCTTTTAAACGGGCGAGTGGCAGAAAAGCATCCCCGGAGAAACAACCTCTGTCCCTGCTCCTCACCCTGCAGGACAGCCGGACAGCCGTGCCCGAAACGCTCCCGCTGCCCTGCCCGCCACAATCCTCTATCCCTAGATCAGCAAAGGGGCTTTAACAAGGGGTGCAGGCTTGGAAAACACGGCAGCAGAGACAAAAGGGGTGATCCTGTTATTTACGTGGCTGAAACATAATTTCAAAAATCTAGCATTTAAAATAGTGCAAAATGGAAATCCCAGCTTCTATTTTCCCTCTGCACATCTGTGGTTCAGTAGGTTGAATGCAATTTACCTAACCTGAGTGTGTATTACAGGCTGTAAGACCTAAGGCTCTACGAAAAAAAAAAAAAAAAAAGCCTGGTGAAGTCATATAACTTGCATATGTAGGTTTTTAGAAAGGACACCAATATTTTAATATCAAAAGCGTCCTATGAATTTGAATATATTGTTGAGGCTTACACATAGGCAAAAACTTCAGGATGCCTTATATTGTATGAAAATAAGTATTTTATGTGTTTGGGCTTTATGTCTTTACAGTAAAAATTTCATTTAGAAGCTTCACATAACTCAACTGTTCAATAATTTACCCGAAACTTAAATTCTGAGCTGGAATATATCAAAGTCAGAAGTTTAATCCCATCTTTAGCCAGGGACCATCACATGGTATCTAGTTTTGAGCAAGGTGTTTTAAATAATCATTTATTGTCATTTTCTCTGATTTCCGATTTCTTGCTGCAGAAATAGCTGTTATTCTGTGGCATTGCAAACTTCAAACAGACACAAAGAGAGAAAAAGGATTAGCCAATATATTCTTAAGCAGTCTCCCACCGTTATGAATTAAAAAATGTTTCACACATGGAAGTTTTCTATACAGAGAAATGGTGATGAGGCTGTTGCACCGCACAGCTCTGGTTTCCGGGGGCACTCTGCAGCCGAAAGCAGGTTCCCACAGCAGTGTACCTGCCTGCGAGGCCCCATTCAACCCTGCGCTTTGCCCCTCAGCAGTACAGCCCCAAAGAAGAGACACTACTTTGTGAACAACTTTGCTTGTTCTTGTTCATTCTCCTCCGCCTGGGCGTTTACAAAAAGCAGGTTTATTTAATTCTGGGCACGACCTTCCATCTCCAAAGCCACCTGTGAGTGCCTGACCCCCGGCTGTGGTCTGTGGCCCCTGCAAGGGAGCAACAGGCACCGGGCCGGTGCTCGCGGTGACGCATGGCGCTGACCCGATGGCAGCCGCCAGCTGCGGCACCGCGCAGCCCCCCAGGAGAGGGTGATGCGCTCGGTGCAAGCCGGCTCCGAAAGCCGCGGAAGTGGGAAAGGGACAGACTGCCGGCAACTTGTGAGGCTCTGGAAACGGCCCAGGGCCGGCTGAGGAGCGGGGACTCCGGGCTGCGCCTGGCGGGAGCCGCGCCGACGCGAAGCGGCGCCGGGACGGGGGCGCGGGCGGCGGTCCCGGTGCCCGGGGCAGGTGAGGTCGGTCCCGCACGGACGGGGTGCTCCGCCGAGCTCCCGCCGGGGCTGACCTGGGGCACGGCACACGACAGGGCGGGTCCCCGTCCAGGGCGCCCGCTTTCCCCCCACTGCTTTCCTCCCCGCGGGACACTCCGGGGCCGCCCGGGGGACGAGCAGCGCCGAGCACGGCGGGCGCCAACACCTACCGTGGTACTCCTGGCCGGGCACGTACGCAGCGGGGTTGCCCGCGATGTGGAGGGCGATGAGC
>VZRN01011464.1:3460001-3551453 GCA_013397935.1 Dasyornis broadbenti | reverse complement strand
GGGCTCTGTTGCCCGCCCTTTGTCTGCCGCCGGGCCCCTCTCCCTGCCCTGCCCCTGCCCCTGTCCTTGCCCCTGTCCCTGCCCTTGCGTCCACGCCCCAGCTTCTGCCCCTGATTCTGCTCCCGGGTCCCAGCCCCTGCCACTGTCACTGCTCCTGCCGCTGCCCCTGCCCCTGCTCCTGTCCCAGCCCTTGCTCCCCACCCTGACACCTGAGTCCCTGATCCTTTTCCTTCCTTATTCCCTTGTCGCTGTCTCTCAACCCAAGTGTCTCTGCTTCTATCGCTTTATCCATCCTTTTGTCCCTCTGCTCCATCTCCTGTCCTTTTGCCCAGTCCATGTCCTTGTCGCCCTGTCCCTGTGCTCCTGCCCTGTCCCCTATCTTTTTGTCCCTACTCCTTTGCCCCAGTCCCCGTTCCTTTGCTTCAGCCCCAACTCCTGCCCTTCTGCCTCTGCCCCTGTCCACATCCCAGCCACAGCCCTGCCTCTGCTGTACCTGCACTCACTGTCGGGGAAAAGTGAGATTTTTACTTAAACCTTCTCAACTGCTGTCTTCGAAATGATACACATGCACATGCATCCCCAGAGGTGGGGTTGGGCAACTCTGGAGGGGCCAGGGTGTGATTCCTTGGGGAGTGCAGGTGCCAGGCAGAAGGCTTCAACTCTCTGAGAGTGTGTGCCCAGGCCCTTTAACCCAGGAAGAGGGGCAATCCCATTGGGGACCAGAAGGGGAATGAGAAACTGAACACAAAACACTGGCAAGTCAAACAATTCACAAAAGCATAAATCTTTAACAGAGCAGGACTGACAGAGGCACTGCAGCATCAGGAGATGGGAGCAAATCCACCACAGTTTAAAGCATCCACCACACTGCTACTGGATCCTGCCCAACGGCCAGAGACAGCCGGGGTGAGCGGCAGTGACATGATGTAATCAGAAAGGAGAGCCTACCTGCCAGCATTTTTGAAGTGCAAAACTGGCACGGTCCAGGGGCTCCCTCCTGGATTGGTTTCAGTGCCAGAGGGAAAGGTTCCCTCCACGGAGGTGCAAGCCACACGGATGGCACCATGCAGCTGCCCTATGTCTGCACAGGCTGCTTCCCTGGCCCACCTCCCACCCAGCTGACGGAGAGCCCATCCGCAGTGGCCTGGGGGATATCCTTGCCATCTGCCCAACCTGCCTTTTCTGCTGGCTTTGCATTGAGCCTGAGTTCACCGCCACCAGCAAAACTTTGCTGTAGTTTCCTGTTTTACTGGGTTGCGCATCTCTAGGGATGGAGTGAAGTGATGCCTCTCATCCGCTTGGATGGAGAAATGCACTGCCTTTGCTGAAAAGACAAAAGGCACCAGTGGTGCCTCATGCAGTGGATGGAACACTTGTCCCACCACTGGCTGGTGCATGTCCCTGGCCACTGCTGTGGAAACTGGACTTTTCAGCAGCTAGTGAGGAGTCGGTCTGGGTCCAAAACGTCCTTTTTAGGTGGTTTATTTATTTTTCAGCTTTGGCTATTTGTTTGCTTTGGTGGTTATTTTTTAACATCTGTGCCTTCTCCATATACTTCAATGCTTGTAAAAGTGACAGACTAATAATATAACTTCCTCATGCCAAAATCTCATGTAGGCAAAAGCTGTGCGGGCTCACTGGTGAAGCCACTGCCAGCGGGCTGTGTTCTCCCTTGGGCACTCCTACTTCCCTCCAACAAGAGCTCGCCAGCAAGGCCAGGCCATGCCAGAGGGGCTTTGGCTGAGCAAACACACCCTGGCTCATGTCTGCTCTGCCCAGCAGCCATGCAAAGTTGGCCAGTCATTTTGGAGGGAGGATGCTAGACCTAGCCAACTCTCTTGCAAAAAAAGAAAGTGGTAGGGAAAAGGGCTGATGGTGTCCCACTGCTGAAGCAGGAGGGGATGACTTCCATTTCTGTCAGGATGCTACTGTACCAGTTTCCAGCAATGTCTTTTCATTCCTTTTTCTTCAAGAGATAATTCCCTAAATAATCTCGGGACTTTAGGATAGCTAATCTGCCAGCAGATTTCAGGGCTCAGATTAGCACTCCCTGAAGTCACTGGGATTTGGATAGGGCCCGTGCTGATGAATTTTACACAATTTTCTTTGTTCCCAGCTGCTTAGTATCCAGAGCAGCCAGGATTATTAGTTCAGCCAGCACACCTCTTTCTTCTAGGAGACATGTGTGTCACTAACCAACAATGGGACAATCAGTAAAAGAAGGTGAAAAACTATCAACTGCCCTTGGAAGCCTTGTGCCGCTCCTTGGTAACCTCCATCCTCCATTTCTTTATGTTATGCCTTCCTCTCTCCTTTCTCCTTTATTTCTTACACTTTCACAAGATTTCTAACCTCTTCTTCACTGGGCAGAATGTTGAAGTCCCACAGTCATGGCCTCCCATCTCATCCATGCTCTGTTGGTGGGGAATCCAGCAGACACCCCAGCCTGCTGATATTCAAGAACACAAGATTCAAAGGGATTGTTTGGGACCTCAGACCCTATTTTCTGCACCCTCTAGAAATAATGTAATAGACCTTCAGTCCGGACAAGACACCTGCCTTCTCAGACCCTACATATCTAGGTCAAAAAGTGCTTCCCAAAGCTCTCTTGCATGTTTCAGGCACATCTTTGCATAGAACAGGTATGCTAGTGCTGCCCATAATCAAAAACCAGGCTATTGTAGAACCCACAAACCCCATAACTTTGCAATGTCCCTACAACAGCAGGAAGACATTTGCTGAGACATTTGCAGGGAGCCAAAACTGTGACCAAGCCCTATGCATTGGGCGGAAGGAAGAAAAAGAAACTTCCAGACTCTGCCAGGCTTTTCCTAAAGGAAAATTTATTCCTAGCCCTGTCTCCAGCACAGTCTTACTGATACAAGCACGATTTACTTATAACTCACCCCAAATCCTTACCTGGTGTGAAAGATTTTGGTACAGCCTGGAGCACCAGCACACCCTGCTCAGCCTCTGCCCCTGAGCAGCCTCCAACACGGCTGGGCATGGAGGGAGCCTCCCACCAGGCTGTCCCCACCGTCTCATAGGGGGCCAGCCATGTCCCACTGGGTTTTTACACTGGCTTCATATCCTGTCACTTCTCTGAGTAAATACAGTACCCGATTTTTGAAGGTGAGTGGTTTATGAAATGCCTTTGGCCAGAAAGTATCATTCATACCTCTCCCATTGACAGCAAGGCTAAGATATTGTTATTAATAACATCAAAACAGCTATTCAAGAAAAGTGTCTAAGACCAATCCTCCTGTAATAGAAACAAAAGCTTGTAAAAATTGTAATAGTCTTTATTTTCTCTCTTCTCTGATCCAAGATCTTCATGTAAGTTACAACTATTCCCTGTTAAAGGCAGGACCTACTTAATACTGCAGGATGGAGGATACCATGAGATTTCACCCCTCATGAAGTATGTTTTTTAACACAGAAAACAATGAGGAATAAATTTAGATGAGAAATGAGTAAAGACTGTTGTCTGCAATGGAGAATGCAATAGGTGGAATGTAAATAATTACTTAGGAGGTACAGGCCTCTTTCAAGCATGGGTGGTGGTGGGAAATCACAGCACAGATGGATGTGGCTGCAGTCCATATTAATTTAAGAAAGTGATTATTCAGGCAGTAGAGCTGCTCACTTCATTCAGGGAGAGAGCTCACACCCCAAGAGCAGAATTGAAAAACACATTAGCAGGGGGGTAGCTGCTTTATTAACGCGGCCACAGCAGATTATTTTGAAAAGATATGGGCAGGTTGGGGAACTATTAAGTAACACAGAGCAATAAGGGGATTTGTCCAAGCTCCTTGGGTCTGGGCGAAGGCTTTCATGGAAGAATGTTGAAAAACACTCTTGTCACTGTCACCATGTGGAGAGTCCTGGTACAAATCTTGTCCCCTGCTTTCAGCAGCTTTCTATGACAAAAATTATGGAAACTGCCGATAGTTTCTACATAATCAGCTGCAAATAAGAAAGAGCCATGGAGCACCAAATCGCACTTATCATTTATCCATTGTGGTATAGCATTTAACATCTGAAAGCAGAAGAGCAAGCTGGGGAACTTTTGATTTTCTCATGCAAATGAGGCTATAAAGTGGACTTCCCAGAGTCAGATTTTTCCATCAAATCGTTATTTTCTGCTCATCCATACAAGCACTCAGTGTGTTTTCGTTGTAAGTCTTTCCTCTTGACAATCAAACGTACACACAAAGCAGACCTCAACAAATTGTTGAGAGGGACCTCTTCTGCCCGCCACAGCAGGTGGGCTGTCAATCCATCTATGCACTTCTCCTGCAGGCTGGAAAGCCCTCCCTCAGTCATCCCAAGGTGTATGGGGTCTCTTCATAATCCCAGTCAAGGAAAGAAATGGGGAGGATGGGTCAGACCATGTCACACTGAGATGGACCCCATCTCTTGGGTCTGCCAGTGAAGCTGAAGCTTCAGTGTCAGTAAAGTTTGGCTTCTGCGAAGCTGAAACATCTGACCTGTGAATGCTGTACAGGAAAGTCAAAAGTAATTAATAGCTAAATGATCTTGCTTTTCCTTCCAAAACAAAGTCTTCAGTTCATGCAGCCTCCTTGTTTTCTTCTCCTATTTATGCAGACACTTACCAGAGAGGCCTGGCACTCTGGAGTTGCCTTGGCCATGCCAAATAACCCTTTGGGATGAATCCCTTTTTTGTGCACAGGACTTGTCACAGTCAGATAATAAAGCAGTCTTGCCTTGCCAGTTACATGAACTTTGCTCTTAAGCAGAGCCCAAGTCATTTCTAAACAAAGGCCTAAATGTGAAATTATAGGCAACTTCCATGCCTATGTTGTTACGAGATTTTAATTTTTTCTAGGGTAGGAACAATAGCAGCTGTTTGGCTGCTCCATTTTCCAGTGGGCTGCTACAAAATGCACCATCTGTAAATTGACGTCTCATGATTTCATCTGAAAATAGAGTATTTAACTTTACACATTTTTCTTTCTCTCTTTTACTGCATTTCATTCAAATGACTTTAAACTTGTATTTCTTTATTGCTTATTAACTTTATTGAGGTATGAATATAAAAGATGATATTAAAAGGCTTTTCTTTTTCAGAAAGGCATTTCTTTACAAACACTGTTGATGCTATCAAATAGGTGAGCTTATACCCTTAAATTTACTATTGATCTTGTAGCCATTAAAAAGAAATAAAGGATTTAAAAATAACTCCATACTGGGGAACAAGTATTTAAAACTTTCTATTGTCTGGCTTAATAATGGTGTTTAAGGGTGAATACGTTCAAATAGTAGGAAGTTTTTGTGTTCAATATCTTATATATTTTATTTTTATGGGATATCTTTAGAGATGTAAATCTAGAGATTTAACTCTCTGCTCATGCTTGGAAAAGTAGGTAGTGGGAGGGACTTTGAGTTTAAAATTTATTTTATTATCTATTATGAATAAAAATAATTATTGCTGAAGACAAATACACAACCTTCATTATGGTTCTTGCTTTTATATGTTCCTAATTTGGATGGTCTTTCCGTTAATGTGTTGTTTTGGATGCAATACAGGCATAAGAATATACTTCTGCCTCTTTCTGATCCATGGTGCTGCTGTGCCCTGTTAACATTGTGTGAGGAGCATCCCTAAGTATATTTAAGGGAATTCGACTTGGCTCTGGCTATTTACAACTCTAATGCTCAATCTCCTTTTGCAAGTCTGATTTTCAATGTACATTAAATACACATATCTTACATAAAGAGGTATCTCCCACAACAAGTATTTTTGTCCGTGACTGCTCTGTCCTACTATCCATTGGCTGCTCTGGTTTTCCATGAAGAAGTGATGGGTATTTACCCATGTTACATCTGCATACTCAAGTTTCCAAGGCTTTCATTAACTTGCAAATATTTATCGTGGGTTGCCTTTATCTGAAGAATTTTTTAAATGTCAATGCCCACAAAAGAAACTCTTAGTCCATTTTACTGCCTAATTTATCTTTCCCCTTTGCTATTCTAACTTGAGTAACCCCAAGGACCCAAGGTACACAGGGCTAACGGGCCAGGACAGTTTTAAGAGTTTACTTTGTGAAGAAAAGTGGGATATAAGTCCTGTGGAAGTTTATAAAAGATACCCCTTCTGCTTTATTTAACGATCACTAAACTTTAAGAGCCTCAGAAAAGATATTCCTTCTCTTTCATTTAGCAATCGCCAAACTTGCAAAAAGCTGGAAACACATTTTACTGCAGGTTTAGAGGACTTACCCTCATTATAGCTGTATTTAAAATATATTTAAAATATACAATTTGTGTGAGTGCGTGTCACTGGACCTGAGCGTGGAGACACAAGGTTCAACACTTTTATATAGGACACACAACCACAGCCTGTGGGGCCACAACCATTTTGCAGGATGTATTTTGTTTGCCTACTGGCTACTGCAAGAACCCTCCAGCTGCAGCCACAAATACAGACCGGGCAAAAGCTGAATGGTAGCTGCATCAAAGCACTTTCAAGTACGCAGGAGTTTATGCAAACCCCGAGGATAAGCGGAGGCCCGCTGCCGGGCTGGGCCATGCGGGAGGATGGTGTCCCTGGGCGGAGAGCAGGCTGCAGGATCCATGGAAGCTCCATGCTCCCTGACCCAGAGGAGGCTGTAGGATCCATGGAAGCCCCACGCTCCCTGACCCACAGCCCGGGGCGGGACAGACACAGCGGTGTCAGAGCTGTAACTTATGTGAGACCCGGTCACAGGGGCCACTGAATTCTCAGGTTTGTTTTTCAGCCCATCGACATGGGGGTTAATGTGTTGCCCACCCTCAGTGATTGAGTCGCTGCATTTATGCACTGAACTAAATGTCTTTTTTTCCTCCTTTTTTTTTTTGTTCTGTTTTTAAAGAGGATCTTTTGAAGTGGGAGTGGGAGCCTGGCTCTGGTTTTTGACATGAACAGGCTCCCCACAGCAGCAGAGGCTGGCTGAGCACCAGGAGAGAGGCACATGGGATGAAGGTAAGGGTGTCCTGCAGCACCCTGCAGGATGTCTGGGGAGGGCAAAGGGACTGTGTGTGTGTGTGTGTGTGCACGCTCAGCTTCAGGAACTCTTAGCGCCACACACACGTGGGCCCAAACCTGAAGATAACGACACATGGGTGTAATGGTACGGGTGGTGTGAAATGGGTGATGCTGGGACGAAAAAATGGAAATATAAAACAAAAAATGGGCAGCTTCTTTCTTCTTCCCAGCACAATTAATTTATTGAAAATGTCTCATCACAGCTTTGCACCCCCAGAACTGCATAGTCATACTACTTTTATTCAATTTTATCTGCTTGCAAGCTGTAAAATTACTTGTTTTTCAGAGCAAGCACTATCCAAGAAATACATCAGGACAATAGAACACAAGGCCAGCATACAATGACCATGTGGATGCAGTAAGAAAGTTGGGAATGGAACTTCCACTTCAGTTTTGATCCACAAGATGACTTTTTCAACTGAAATAAGACTGGTTGGAAAATTAGACTCATAGGGTAATTTAAAATAATCTTAATTCTTATAAGCAGCAAAGCAAAGTATTAAGATAAGACCGAATATTATAGAATAAGCAGATATTTTTCATTATTCCAAATCCTCCACAAGAAGTCTAAAATTCATCACTTATGAGTCAAATATTCCTCCCAGCTCCCCTTAAGAAGGTCACTGAGAAACTGCTCAGAGCGATTGTCAATGAAAATATCTTGTTTAATATAAAGTGTAAAAGAGACCACAGCACTTTTATCCCCGAGAGGAATCACGGTTATACTGCTAAGGAGTGATCCAACCATTGTGAGAAAACTACCAGGCTTCCATGTCTGCACTGAGCTTCTCTTGGGGAAATCTGTTGCTCCATGCCTCAGTGTCACCAGTTTTAACGTGAGGCCGTATCAGCTGGCCCAGGACAGGCAACAGGCTCAGGGTGTGACCGGGTTAGATACTGGGCAGTGCTACCATGTTCCCTTTACACTGATGATATGAAGTGGTCTGTGTTGGAGTCTGCTTCAACAACTTCTAGGTGCAAATGTGCTCCTGACATCATCCCAGTGCCTTCTGATGTGGATCCTAGGGCTCCACCATGGACACTGAGCTCCAGATCAGAGTTTTCTGGCCAAGTTACAACCTCATTTTTAAATGTTGTAATGATTTCCAGTGCCAGAAACTCTGTTGCTCTCACTTCAAGAGAGAGTCACAGCAAAGGTGTCTCCCTGTGAAGGCACATCAGCTGTGAAGATGTGTCCTCTTATCCATCTCTTCAATAAGTAGAGTAGATTAAGCTAAGTCCAGCGAGCTCCCCGCTCAGTCTTCTGCACCTTGGTAACCCCTCAAGAAGCATTTTCAGAGAGCAGCATCCCCAGCAGATGTGGGTCCTCCCATTTTATGTATGACACGATGCACAACAGTGTGAAGAGACACAATGCTCATAAAACTGAACAGGCTCTTGGAGAGCTGCCACAGAGGGGAGGGGATGAATCTGTGAAAGTGCTGTCTTAAAATACACTGCTGGGTCATTATGTGTTGACTTGTAACAGGTTTAAAGATTTCTGAGGGGTGTTTATTGAGTTGGAACAAATCTTAGGGTGTACCTGTAGATCCCTGCTCATCTTTACATTTATTCTGTTTTCTCAAAGTTCATCTGAAGCCGCCCCAGGATGTTCCAGCCCCTCACAGAGAGCCTCAGTAACTCCAGTGCAGCCCCACTGGTCAGCTTCATATATCCACATATGAACTTCTGCCAGTCAATAGTTGCTCCTTCTACAATAAAAATATGTGATCAGCCTGAGTGTCTGTGTATCCCTACGGCCTCTGTCCTGCCCCTGGTCCATGAAATGCAACTGTCAAAGTGGCTGTTGTGCCATGAGCTTCTCCCTGAGACTCTTCCATTATTTGGAAGAAATTCTCAGGGGTGTGAATTTTTTGTCTCCAAAATCCTTCCGGAAAGGATGTGTGACACAAGAATACATGACGCCATCTTTAGACCCTAAGAAGGAGGCAGGTGATGTCTCCAAAGTGACCTGGGGAGACTTGATAACTCACATATCCTTCCCGTCTCGCTCTCAGGCGGGGCTAGGGGCACAGCATTGTCTCTGCCACTTCATGGTCACAACAGCCTTTATCAGCTGTCACAGGGGGCTCAGAGCACTGCTCCTGGCAACACTATCTGGCTAATTTCTTGGCCTTTCTCTTGCTCCTCCTTCCAGTAAGATAAGAGGAAAGGAGTTATCTTTATTAGCTGTACACACAGACTTAATTCCTCACTGAAGATCTGGAAATCCAGTGTTTCCAGGCATCAGTGCCACTCCCACACTGCAGCAGGTGCAGGAGCAGAAGCAGCCCTGTCCCAGAGCTGCCAGTGGGCTCTGCTCTGTGACCAGCTCTGCCCGTCCACTGTGCTAGCCTCCTTGCTGAGTGACCAGCCACAGCACCCAGGGCTGGGAGAGTGACCAATGGCCATCTGACCTGGAGACTCCCAATGGGAGTTTTACTGCAGAAGTTACTGCAGAGGTACCACCACCACTGTGTCCAAGTGTGAGGTGAACACAGCATTTGTTTGCAGGAGAAGGGGAAAACTCATATCAACCTGCAGCTCCTGCTGCCTTTGCCCTGTTATGGCTGCACATCTGCAGCTCTCCTGCAGCTGAACACCCATGTCCCACCCAGGGAGTGGCCCAGGGAAGCTTTTCCTTGGTGAAGTCAGAGCAGCTGCATCTACCTGCCAGCAGCCTGGCTCAAAATTAAAGGATGTTTGTCAGATATTTGAGAAGCCTTGAATGGAAGAAGATATAGAAATGCAAAGGATAGTATCCTCTTTTTCTTTTTTTTTCTTTTTTTTCCCTTTTCTTCTTTTTCCCTTTGGCAAATGGCCTAGAAAAGTAACAAAAAAGAGACAGAAATGCCAGAAAGCAAACCACCTACTGTTGACTCCTGGAGATAAACCAGAACATTGTTCCAAGAAGCAGAATGCTGCTGTCATTTCTCCTGAAAGTGAAGAGAGCATCGCCCAGTACTGGGGAGGGTGACGAGGGAGAGAGAAACGAGCGGCTCAGACAGATTTCTCAAAGGGGAGTCAAGGTAATGCCTTTAAATGTTTTTGGCAGGGAGCAGAACAAAGCACGATGTCACGTATTTAGAAAAATCATCGCTGCGGGAAGTTAATGTGGTTTCAGAGACACTTGCGACATTTAGCAGGTTACAATAGTTTGTTGTGGATCATTATGACTCCCACTCCTGAGGAAAGATCTTCTGGGTATGAGTCATGGGGACCCTGCCTGGCTGTGTTTTTCTGTCCCATGGCACCCTATTGTCTATTATATTTTCTTCTCCCCACACCAAAAATGCAGACTTTCAAGTATATATTTCCTGGCACATACAGCAAGAACTGAACCAGAGGGGCTGCAGTTTGCTCCTGGTACTCCTTGTGCTATTTTCATTCAGTTTTTGCAATTTTAGTTCTTTTGAGTATAATAAGAGAGTTTTAAGCAAGATGCATCTGTTTGATTTAGTATTATTTTGTGCTTACTAAAGCCCAGCCCCATCACAAATGACATTAACATCAGGCTCAGAAAACTTTGACCTTTCATGTGGGTAATAATGAGGTTACAATACTGGGTTTCTCCCTTTTTTGAAGATTATTGGCCAACAAAACATAATCCTGGGGAAAGAAGCACAAAATGTGCTTGTGGGCTTTGGCATTGCTGCTTAAACAAGTCCTGCAGTGGCCCCTGCCCTGCCCTGCCCCTGCGCTGCTGCTAACATCTCTCTGTTCTCCAAAGCAGAGCTGATTCAGCACCTACATCTCTGCTGCTCCACCCTTGTGCCCCAGCTTGAGCTGACTTGGGCAGATATTTTCTGCTGCTGACACCATTAGAGCAGCAGTAACCTCTGGCAGGCAGGTGGGAGACAGCTCCATCTTCACCCGCCGTCGCTGTTTGCTTCACTGCCCATGAGCTGAAGCCCTGAGGAGCTGAAGCTCCATTTGCAGCCAAAGCAAGCTGTGGAAAGTCAGCAATTCACTTTTCTCATATTCTTTAGGGATGAAACAACAAAAGCAACAAAAGATTTAATATAGCAATGTGCTAAGGGAGTTAGATTGTGGAAATCACGTATCCAATATCTCACTGGCCAGTAGCAGGAACTATTGATGGCACCTTTACTCATCACAGTCAGCTGAATTAAATTTCCTTAACGGCCACTTCCCAGCCACAATCGCCACTTTATTTCTTTGTGTTTTCATGCAGTTCACCTGCTGAGAGGATGTTACCCATCCGCCTTCGTGCTGCTGGGTAGAGGATGCTCCCAGGTGGCAGAAGAATGCTGTAGCTCATTCCTGCCCTCCGTTACAGTGACACACATAACAAAACCATTGATGAATTGTATTCTTCCTGCAGGCTACTAGGTCTGTGAAGGATCAAAGTAAAAGTACATCTTCATAACTCCCGGTGCTTAAGGAAAGAAATAAATAACGGCAATGCTGTGGCTGTGTATAGATTCAGTGCCCAGGGACAAAGCATTTCACAAATGCAGTTAAGAAATGTTATTCATATTTTATACAAAGGGGAACTTACAACCGAGACAATAGGTAATATTTTTCGTTCTATGTGCTCAATGTATTGGAACAAAAGCTATTTTGGTAATATCACATTCGGCACAGCTCTGCAACATGCACTCTAGTGTACAGCTCCAGAGCTGTTTCCTACTGTGGGTTATGACTCCTCTGAGCAAAATTTCTGGGCTCAGCACTACGACTGGAGGCACATCAATGCTCTTGTACACTGGTATGAACATGTTGTAGTAAATTACTTACTGGGTGAATAAGGCATCCAGGCCTTTTAAGCCCCTGTGTAGGCGGAAAAACTGGGACTGCCCAGCCTGAACAGGGCTGGAGTTGCTGGTCCATGACTTGGGGCACACTGCCTTTGCCTTTTCACTTCGCCTTGGCCTAAATATCTGCTTGTGAAGCAAGGTGATGGGGAGCATGAGCTCCAAAAATGTGTGTGCAGCCTTTGGGGCTCAGGCCAATTGGTTCAGGACATGCTCAAAGGACATCATGTGCAGGGGGACTTGGCAACCCAGTGACTAGTGCAGGAAGCTGGAGGCAGTGGGAGCAACTAGAGGGGATGACTTTGTTCTTTATTTGAAATAGTATTTTTCCCACTCTGATTAAACTGCACTGCAGTTCATTAACTATTCAGGTGTTGTCTGCTCCTTACAGAAGGAAACGCAAGATGACAGACTATTTAACAAGTTCATTTTGAGTACAAATTGTGTTTAAGGCAGGAAAAAATATTACTTCATGCAAAACTTGGGTCGGTGTAATTGCAGGTCTGACTGCTTCGAAGATGAAAAACCTCTTTCTTAATTCAAGGCAAATGTAGCAGAAATAATGTTTAGAAAAGAGGTGCAGGTAGGTACACACCAGGGAGTGCAATTTTAATATCCTGAGTACAAGACTTTTAAGTCTTTTTCTGACCCACATTAACACACTTGCTTACATTTCATTTGCCACGTTTATCTTTGTCGGTTTCTTGTTCCCCTCTGTAATTTGTTTGCCTGTGTTGTAGTCATGTTTATCTCTAGCACTGATGCTCTTGGCCCAGTTCATGTCTCCTCGGAGGCCCAGCACTGACCCTGTGAGTGCTGCAGGATGAGGTCCAGCTTAATCCTCCACAGGCACATCACTTGTGGTTCCTCCAGAGTCTGCCAACATGGGCACTTCTTCAGTACCAGGAAGTGACACTGTGTGATCCAGCCTCTGGATACTTGCCCTTAAAAATATGCAATGAGACCATGGGACAGCCACCAGGATGGGGGTGGGTTTGGGAGGGAAAGGCACAGCCCAGCCAGGAATTCAGATAACATCAACCACCTGTGACCCTCCCAGCTTCTCTCAGTGACCCCAAAATACCATTGCTAAGCATGGTCAAACCAAGAGCTGCTGCCCAGGCTGAGTCTTGTCAGTCTACTTGGCTTCTCCATCCTTTACACCCACCTGCCTCCCTAGTTTGGTCTCACTCTTCTACCAAGCTCTGCAGAGGGGTCCTGAGCATCCCATGAACTGTAGCAGAAGCTTGAAAAGTTGAAAACCTGGTAATTAGCTGTAATATTCCTTGTTGTAGTCACTAGATTTTGTGCTGTTTACTGAGTCTCACATACCTCCTGATTCAATGTTTTGTAAATTTAGCTTTCTCCAGCTTCAGCTGATGTGTGGATGCAGACACTCTTGGATGCTATTTATTCCACAAGTGAGAAATGACTTGATAATTTATGGGTTGTTAACCCAAAGTTGTACAGGTTTTTACCTCAGGGAGAGAATAAATACATGTCTCATTTCAACACATTTTAGACAATGTGCTCCTTTTTAATGGCTTCCTTTGATTTTACTCTGAAATATGTAGACGCTTCCTCCTAGGCTTCTCATGTGGAAGTTTCATGCTGTTCTGTCAGATTGCATATTTTCCCCCTGAATTTCTTAAAGATCTCACTTATCTGAATTACAAAGATGTTAACGTTGTTGTTGTCACTGTGAATATGGAGTTTGGGCAAAGGTTTTATTCTTATTAAGAAATGGAAGAGTTGGAGAATAATTACTGCATTGTCAATGTGAAACTTAGGGGTGTTTAAAATGAATCAGAACATATTTACTTATTTATAGATGTTGAAATTAGAATATGCTTTAACCTGCAAGTAAAAGAATTTGCACAAATAGCTGTGAGGTGTAGCTGAGATTATGAGCATGTTATTTGTACCCTAAAATGAATATATAGCTGTAATGGATATAGATTGGTGTGTAGGTTGAGAAATTTTTAGGCAATGGCTTTTGACATTACAGTTCAAGGATGGGAAAGATTTATTGATCCATGAGTTAAAGAGTGACCCTGGTTTCACCTCTTCTTAGTGCTCTGTAGGTTGCATTTAAAACTGTACTGTAAGGAATCCTTAGGCTCCAATAAATATAAATCTGTCCCTTGATAGATCACAGAGGAGCAAAAGCCTGGAGAAGATGCTTAGCTTCACCACCTGTTTAATTTAGAGAGTATTTTCATTAGATTAGGGCCAGTTTTGTAGGGTTTGTCTATTTTCACTTTCCTGATAACATAAGTTATTTTGATCTATAGGTCCAGGCCAATACTTGTAAACAGTGACTGAAGTCACAAGTCAATATCAACATACAAGATGTCAAACTGGACAGGAAGTTTTATTGTGCCACTGGGCTCAGCTTTGCATTGCTAAGGTAATTATTAAACCTGGGATAAACAGGACTTTGATCCCATGTGTGTTTTTAAACAATTGGTGACAGCTGATTTTACAAAAATGCCATTTTGAAAAGCCATTCTCCATAGGAATTCATTCTGTCAACATGTAAGGTGTCCAGTGCAAGGTTTAGCAAAGTAAACTAGCCCATAGCAAAGGTGCTGGCATGGGGTGCTGTGCAAGGAGCTGCAGGGCCTCCTGTGATTCCCAGCCAAGAGGAGTGTGAAATGTTCACCTCCCAAAGGAGAAAGCAATTCACTGATATCTGTGCTACTGATTAGCAAGAAAAGGTGACTGCGGCAAGGGAAAGAGTGGATGTGTAAAAGGCTAAAAATGTGCACTGTAGAAATGCAGCAGGACCTCCCTGTCATGAAAATATTGTTTCCATCTCTCCCTTTAGTCACAGGAAGACTGTCTAAGCCTCTTCTCTCTGTAGTCTTCTCGAAGGTCAGCGTCATACTAGACAAACACTGTCCACCTTCCTTTGGCACATCCCTTCCCACATGAGAAAGTGCCCAATGAAAGAGGTGGGAACCTATGGGATGGGCACTAGCACATGTCTTAGGCACTGCCCAAAAACATCATCTTTCACCAGAGTTAGGTGCTGGAGGTGTGTATTTCTATGCATTTGAAAGTAGGGAAGTTTGGGGAAAATAAGCAATTGGGGAAGAAAGAAAATCCAGAAGTGAATGTGAGTGAATTCAGGTCCTCTGACTGTGAACAGGGGTCATAAGCACCCAATATCAGAGGCACAGATAGGAAGGGACTCCCCTGTAGAGGTGCACCAGCCTGTGTACCATGGGGAAAGCTCATGCTTGCAATATAATCACTCATGTCCAGGAGAAAAGTAAATGGGACACTGGTAACATACCTACTCACAGGGTGAGGCTGCGCCAGTGAAGTGCTTCCTGTGCCTTGGACTATGGACAGTTACGAGTCCTGTCAATGGTCAAGAAATGATGTGAGGGCAATGAACAGCTGGATCTTGGCAGTCAGCAGCAGTTCCCTAAAGTTGCTAACAGAGGACTGGAGCAATGGGGTGTGCATAAACCTGCACCTGATAGGCAGAGTAGTGAGGAGCAGCACTGACCTCTTCCCTCTCAGTCTGCTTTGCTGCACTGGGTCGCTTGAAGCAGAGGAAGGCAAACAGTCACTCTAAGCACAGCTGCAACCCCAGCACATGAAGGCTAAAGAAGGATAACCTAATTTGTTCATTTACACTTCCACTTAATTAAAGAAATTTTTCCTATGATTTCATTACAGAAATAATTTCCAACAATGTGCTGGAATAAAATAATGTTTTCTCTACTAATAAAATGTTATGGAAGTATGTAATTATACAGCTCCTGTATTTGAATTATAAGATGTACTGCAAAGCTGTGTGTCTTATGACTATGTAAATTTAAAACCCTAAATATTTCATACTAGTTGTAAAATAACATAGAGTAATCAAAAAGCATGCCATAGCTGGAAAGGATGGGCTAGGCATGAAGATGATGACAACTCATCTGTTTGCTTGGCACTGTCAGTTGGCTGTTACCTGTCTACCTTTCTTGAGATTTCTCACGTAATTTATGGCAGATTTCACTGCTATTCTTTGTTACCCGTCTCCAGAGGTTCAGACATTAATGTACCCACAAACTATCCTGCTTTCTGCATCTGGAGAGTCGCTTGGAGGAGAATGCCATGGGAGACAGCCCCAAGGCCTGGAAGAGAATTCCCCAAATCGATGCTGAAATACAACTGGTAGCTTGAAATAATAACCAGTGAAGTAAATGTCCTCTTACTGACAGTGATAAAAATTAAAATTCTGCAGATGAGCAGAAATCTGCAGAGAAAATCTGCAAGGAAATAGCTGGTGAAACCTCAGTGTGCTGGCTAGGCTGCTTCCTAATAGCTTCTCTGTATCACCTCCAGCAAATGGATATGTACAATGGTGTCGTTTATTGTTGATGACTGATAAAAGGATTACTGCTCCCACATCCAAGAAGTATGGCATCCCAAATAGCATCGTTTCATGCTGAAGACATTATTATTACATCCTGTCTTTGCATACTGTTCAACCAGTTATCTGTGCAGGACTCAGTGTAGGGCTCTGAGACTTTATAGGATATTATCATGTTATATGAAATTCAGGCTGCTGTAGCTATAAATCGAGAGGACACCTTGTATGGTGGCTGGTTCTCCTTGGAACAGTATCCTAAGCAGAGTCTCTGCTCTCTGAAAGATTAGAGTGCGATTTTAAAAAAATGTTGCCAATGAATTTAAAGTTCATGGAAAGGGCAGGTTTAATACCTTTGGTGTTGTCTGTTTAGCAGTCTCATATGTACAGCATGCGGGAAGCATAAGCTTGTCCACAACTCCTGAAGGAGATACCCCAAACATGAATACAGTCCCCCCTTTGGAAGACTAAGGGAATAATTAATTCTAAATAGTATTTTTGAGCATCATAATCTCTCTCTATAGCCATGGGCTAGAAGAGCCCAAGCTATGCCACTGGCCAAGGGCAAGGAATCTCAATGTACACAGAAACACTAGGGGCTGCATATATTTAAGATTTGGTTTTGGTGGCTGCTGAGCTGATCCTAATGGCTTGTGGCTACCAAAGCACACCCTTCCCTGTCTCTCCCCACCCATTCCCGAGACATGGCAGAAAACTCTCCGGTTTTTGGCTAAGCTAGTTTTAGGGTCTCAGTGGGGTGAGATCAGCTCCAAAACTGGCACAACAGGGCACAGGGCTGGGGGGAGACAGGACCAGACCCATTGACAAAGGGAGTTAACTCACAGAATGCTGTGAGACTGAGCCCTTTTACAGAGGGGAATGGGAAAGGCTTGGAGATGCTCAGGGGCTTTGTTCTCCAGCCTCACACAGCCCATGAGGATCAGGCGTGCTGAGTCCATGGGTGCCCATGGGAGCTGGTATTGCCCCAGGCACTGCATATTTAGTAGTATCTGCGTATCCTGTGGAGCACAGGAGGTTGGCTTATTCTTGATGGAGAATCTACAGCTGGAAGAGAAACACCACCTTAAAAATCCATACAGATACAAAGTCCTGCCAAAGTAAAATCCAGAGTAAAGGCAGCTGAATACCAAAGGTGACAATCAGAAAGCTTCGTTCAGCTCTGCACTGCTGGTCCGAGCTTTTCAACCTGCCCCAGTTAGAGCCTCAGCTGGGGCCATATCTCCTGGACTGTTGACTATGAACATCTGAGTAAATATCTTGTCTCCTTTTGCTGACAGGAGACCATGGTATTCACAGGGCAACTGCACCAGGGCATGCAAAGGAGATTGGGGTCTAACATTAAGGTATATTTATATAAACTGATCCTTAATTGAGGTGTGAAAAGGTCAATTCCATTTCCAGGGATCAAGAGGCAGAGGTGGTCTCTCCTATCATTTATCTCAGGTGGCCCCCTTCAAAACCCACTGGAGTCAGAAAATGCCTTTGGAGTTTCCCCTCAAATGCTATTAATCCTCAGAATTTAAAAAACTTATAATGAGAGATCAAAGCTAAAATTTCAACAACAATGAACTAATCCTCCTGATAACCAAATACGCTTAGCAGCCAACCCCAGGAAGTTAGACTGAAGCAGCAGGTTTTCCTACAGATTTTTCATCTGTGCTTTATTTTTTCACAAAGAAATGTGTTAAATTAATTGAAGAGACCAACCTTTGCACTCCCCAGGCCTTCTATTTCACCTGTGTTTTAAAAAATACATCTGAGACAGGAAACAGCAGGTTATAAGTTTGCACTAGATTTAAGAATTCTTGTATGTCTCTCCTTGGAACACCCAAAAAACAAAGGGAAAGGGAGTTACTGGAGGTACTGGGGAAAATTATGTTGAGGACCTTGTAAGTTAAAAACCAAGCAGTTTATGAGAAAAAGCAGACTGATGCACTTTATCATTTAGAATTCACTCAAAATACATAGGGAGGAGAAAAGTTCTGTGTACATAAAAATAATCATTTAGTAACAAAGTTCTGTTGATTGCAAGTTAGGTCTTTAAAATGCCCCCTGACTATAAAGGCTTGTAATGTTTTGGCAGGTTATTGCCTCTGAGATGCATAGCCACTTCATTACACATTTTCACATTGTTCAAAAGCCTACAATGCTAAAGATGTGCTTTCTTCTGCCTGAAATAATGCTTGAGACTAGAGTGAGGGGGTGAATGTATGGTGTACTGCTCATGAATAAAAGATATTCACAGCTGAGCAATCTAGAGTGTTCCTCTCTTAGGGGATTAACTCTATTTACCAGAAAATTTTAAAGAATAACTTTAAAAGACATTTTTTGAAGAGCAGAAATCCAAGTGCTTGAGTAATGGGGGTGCTTTAGCAGAAGGGATGGTAGGAAGGACATTGAGCCTCGCAGTGGTCATGGGAGATACCTCAGTGCTGTCCCATACCTCAGGCAGAGGTGAGCACTGGGCAGCGGTACACAAGCCCCTGTGCATTGTGCTGGCAGACACAGCACCAAGGACAGGCACAGGGAAACTGCCCCTGTGGCAGAAGTTGTGCTGCAAATCTGCCTCTTCTAAGCAGGAGGCTCATGGCGTCACTCTGACACTAAAGGGGAGGTTGTGAGCATGGCCCAGCACTGTAAAACTTTAAATTTCCCTGGTTGTGCCTGGGGTACCCAGCACTAAACTGAGCTCCTGACTACCCCAGACTGTCCAAATGGGTGACACTTGGAGCTGAAGGAAGAGATCTCTCACTCACCCTTGCAGGGCTGGCTCCAAATCCTCAGGGCATGCTTGAGACAGTGTTGGGCCCCCAGGTACAGCTCCATAGGCTGCCTGAGATGTAAAATACCTGGACACACCCCCCAGCAAACAGCCAGCCAAGGGTCTTGCAGGATTTATTGAGAAGGGTTTGTGCGGGATTGAAGCAGCACAAGTGTGAAACTGCTCTGCTGAAGTGTAACTCCGAGACTGGCACCCATGCTGTGCTGCTGCACACACACCCGGAATACCAGTGACAGTCAGGCAAGAAGGGGAAGCTGTATGAGGAGCAGCTGAGGTCACTTGGTCTGTTCAGCCTGGAAGGCAGACCTCATTGCAGCTACAACTTCCTTGTGAGGGAAGAGGAGGGGCAGGCATTTATCTCTTCACTCTTGTGACCAGTGACAGGACCCGAGGGAATGGCCTGAAGCTGTGTCAGGGGAGGTTTAGGTTGGATATCAGGAAAAAGTTTTTCACCACAGAAGATAGTTGGGCACTGGAACAGGGTCTCCAGGGAAGTGGTCACAGCATCAAGCCTGACAGAATTCAAGAAGAGTTTGGACAATGCTCTAAGACACATGGTGTGATTCTCGGGGTGTCCTCTGCAGGCGCTGGGAGTTGGACTCAGTGATCCTGATGGGTTCCTTCCAACTCAGCATATTCTGTGATTCCATGAAGACACTGAGAAAAAAGAGGAACATAACACATACACTGCCACAGGCAGCTCCTGGCAGCACAGCCACTCCATCTACCTGTCTATAACAATACAGTCACCCCAGAGACACCAAAACCTCTGGCCGCACTGCCCACCTTGGACATTGAGCCCCTGGAGGAGGAGTGAATGCTGATGTGGAGAGAACCCACACAACTCCAGCCCAGAAACACATGCATGGAGCTAATCGAGCTTCCTCACAACAGCAAGGACTTTTTAAGCTTGAGAACATTTCAAATATCATGTTGAGAGACTGCCAGTGCTTGTGTTTGGCTGAGAAGGAAGACACAACCAGTGCTCTCCAGGTCCCTTTTCAGCAGCACAGGAGTTTAACACTCCCAAGCCTCAGTGGCACAGCCAGGTACAAACACTTGCAGCGTTGCCCCGTCATGGAGTGTCTTTGCATATAACTCCTCAGAACTGCTCTGTACATGAAAAGAAGAAAGGGAAGATCCCTGTGTATTCACAGCAGTTTTATCCTCCAGACAGTTTTATCCCCTTTATCTTGTAATCCCTATAGCAATTTTTTTCCTTTCAGCTCTTGAAAATATTTCTTGTTTTTCTTTCAGTTTGGCAGTGAATGATCACATTTATTTTGTGAAGAGTCACAAAAACCCACAGCCTTGAAAATGTGAGAAAAAAAATGAAATACTCCTTTTTCTGTAGTGCTGTGGCTGTGCCTGCAGGGTTAGCAAACGGTGGATTGTAATTACAGTTTGAGCATCTACTCATTTTATTGCAGGAAAAATACCAACATGTGTGCTGTATTTTTTGGCTTCTAAACAGCAGAGTAAATGTACATCAAATTGAGAGGTGATGTATAGTATATGAAGACATTTTGATCCATGCAGCAAAATGAAAAGTATGCAAATTATTAGCAGTTTATACAGGATAAAGTTTTACTATACATAATTTTATGTGTTTGTACAGAGAATAAGAAATCCCACTAAGGAACATTAAGCCTACCTATAATAAATGAGGGGGATTTAGAATAAGAAACCTTTTTTGGTTTGAGCCAATAAATACCTAAAATATGGAGATTAAAAGTAGCATTAGAATACTCCAAGTAGCCACAAAAAATCAACACATTTGTTCTTAATGACTGCAGTATTCAGCACTCTTCATTGTCCCTAGAAATACTTTGCTTTAAATTCTGTATTTCCTTTTGCCATGTTTCTCACTTACAAGCTTTCATGAGCTTTTGTACTGTTGCCAGGCTTATTTTTCGTTTATATACAGGTTCTTACCATGGAGATATGTCCCTGACATGAAGGCATCCAGTATAGGAAATGACATGCAATGCCTTATTCTTCTAGTTTAATTAATGCTCTGACAACTTGGCAATAAGGCTACCATGAAGAAAAGGTCTCTGCAGGGAACCGCAGGTTTCGAGCAATAAGAAAGCTGTCAAAATTTTGCTATATATCTATAGTAACATATCAAACATCCAAAGATTTCTGGAAGGCATCTGTAGAAAAGAATTCAAAAGAAAAAAAGGTTAGCATAAAAATGATGTTCCTTAACCTGCTAAAAATAAAAGAATGACTTTCTCAGCAGCCAGAGTTGGAACTGGGTAAGCAGCCTACACTGGCTTACTTGTTTCATGCAAAAAGAAATTCCAGTTTTTAATGAGCAAGGACTGTTTGACACAAACAGTAAAAAGGATTAACCCGATCCCTGTTGAGACTGGTTCTCTTCTGTGAATTAAACAAGCTGAGGAACAGATCTGTTCCACACAGTGATCCATGTAACCATTCTAGATCTCTGGGCTCAAACCTTTGTGTCCAGATCTTCTGCTCCAAACTTCTTGTCCTTCTCAACTGAAAGCGCAACAGTAGCATCTTGGCACAAAGGCAGGAGAAAGTGTCCTCTCTCTCTTCTGACTGGTTCAGTGTTTTGAGGAGCATCAAAGATGACATTGCCAAACAGAATCCAACAGCTCTAAAAGCAGCCTGCAGTCACAGACCTTGGATCATCAGAAATCTGTGGTGATCCATGTCTTACTGAGAGGATCATTTGATATTCACATTGTTACTGTGCTCCATCACCATTCTCGCTTTCCTGGGTAAGGAAATTGAGAAGGAATCAGCAGCACCACCACCTGACTTCCTCCACTAACTCTGTATCTCTTTGGCTGTGAACATGCAAAGACAGTGTTCTCTTTTCTGATTGATGAGCTATTCTTTAGCTACTGATGGAAAACAGCTGCCCATGGTCACACATTTAATTGCCTTCCACACCAAAAATTCATGGAGTTGTATCATCTGAGGAAAATGTAAACCAGCCACATATTTATGTAGCATTCTGAAATCAGGATTTCTGACTCCTGTAGTGTGAAGGCTACCCAATACGGAGCAATTTGAATTTTCAGTCTAATTCTCTGCTTCCCTACTTTTTATTTTAGGAACAAGATTATTTATTTCTGCAAATACATCCCAAATGAATCAGAGGGATCAGCTTCTGTATCTTGAGTGGTCTGACTTTAAAAGAAGAAACTGTAGATGGTGAATAAAGGTATTGCTGAGAACAACTATCTTGCAGAAAGTAACTGTGACTTTTTTTATTATTGCACATATTATTTGCAATGATGGTTATTTGCACAACCATGATATTTGTTTTTCCTATAATCAACCAAAAACCACCCCCTGCACTCTTGACTTAGATAAGATTTTGTAAAGGATTCTAAGCCATTAAAAAGCAACACACTCAGAATACATAAACACATCTCTTTACCGATAGCTCCAGACATGTCCTATGTTGCTTGAAGTGAAGAGCAGCACTGAAGAAGCTATTTAAGGTTCTTGCACATGCCCCAGCCCAGACTCAGTCAAGTGAAAGAGCGTGTGCTGACAGAAGAGGAAGCTCCCCTCCCCAGGAGGCAAGAGCTACAGGTTTATTTACATCACTGGAGAAATTGTGTACTTGTCTTTGGTTGTTCTTCTCATTTTCTCTGAAATTCCCAAATCTCATCATGACACTCTTCTCAGAAGTTTGAGCAGGACTCCCAGCTATTTGTTGTTTCTAATGATTTGCATCCTTAAGAAATAATCAAAAACAGCATAGAAAATGTAAATGTGAGAAAATGGGATGGGTATTCATTCAGCCATGCAGCTGGAATTCAGGAACTGCTGTAATTGCACATGAATAACATAATTTGCCTCCCTCATAGATGTTTTTGCTTATTCACATCACGTCTTTCTTTTTCAGGGTTGTTGCTGAGGTTCCTACACCCTGCAAGATGAAACAGCCACTCTCTGCTGTTGCCATCCCAAGCTTGAGATGTTGAGTTGCCCTGGGATGGCAACACCAGGGCTGGCATCCAGGGGGGCAGCACAGAGCAGGGCATTCACTTCCCCACACAAACTGCTGGCCCAGGTGGGAACTTTCAGTGCACTGGATGCAATGGTGAGGGAGAAAAAACAGCAGCTGGAATTATACTGATGGAAATGGGGTAGACTGAGAAATAGCACTGTCATAAATTCTATAAATACTCCTAAACTAAAGAGAAACAATGCAAACAGCAAGAATATAATCAAGGCTTTTGCCATCAGAGTGGTAAACAACTTTGCTCTCCATCACTGTCTCTTGGGTATGTTCTTCATTTGCTGGATTTTGTAGAAACATGCTTCCTCACCTGGCAAGGTTGTCTTAAGGAGAGGTTACTTATGTAACTCTTGGCTATTCTCTCTTTACAACCTATTCTCTGACTCAGGATTTAGGGGGTGTCTATATGAAAACCCTCATTACCTACGTGAAGACACAGGAACTCCTCAGCTGCTGAACTACCAATGCATAGGCTCCAAGAAAGCCTGCTACCAAAGCTCTATTTCCCAGCCTTCCCAGTCCTATTTTATTCCGCTATCTGAACAAAGTACATGAAATAATGAGCAGCACATATTTCCCTGAACAAGAATCAAATGAAGAGAAACTATTTGCATATTAGAAATCCTGTTCTATAGAAAATCTGTATGTGCCAGGAAAATGGAACATATGTGCTGAATGAATTTAGGCAAAGCTGCACCTTTGCTGTGCTGCTTAAGAAAAATCACATTTACTACATCAGTCTGACACTGACATGGGCTTTTCATCAGCATTTCATCAAAAGTGAACAAATATGAAATATGAACACCAAGTACAAGATGACAGTATACCATTCATGGTTCAACATAATTCACCAGGTTTTGGAAAAGGGCCTTGCTGAAGCTGAACACCTGCCCTCAAGTACACAACAGATCCCTCGCTGAATATTCAAACAAGTCCTGGCAGGACAGAAGACAGAGTGTGGCAACAGGTTAGTTGAACAATGCACACCTACATCACGGGGGGGACAGACAGCTTACAGCAGCCCTCTTGCTCTGCTCACTTGTGGGAGAGCCCCTGGTGAATGTGAAGTCCAGGAGCTGCCTGTGCTTCTGGTGCAGATCTCTGCAAGAACCATTTCAAAAAGTAACACCGAATTACGGAGGGAGGGTACAAGATGAAACAGAGAGGAATACAGTAGTCTGGTAGAGTTCTGGATACTTCAAAACACCAAAGGTGTCAAAAGGGCAAGTTCATCCACAACTTCACCTCAAGAGAAAGCCCAGCCTGTTTCCCTACTAGAGTTGCCCAGCTGCCTACCCAAATAGTAGGCCGTGAACATGTATTTTCTTTCAGTACTTTGCTGCCTGGTGGTGGTAACTCCCTTGGAAGAGCTGTATAGCAAATCCCTTTAGGCAACTGCAACACACCAGTAGAAATTATTTATTACCAAATGTAGTTTGAACCAAATGAAAGGAAGAGTTAGGGATACTTTCGCTTCTTTGGAAATACGGGATGTTGGTCACTGGCAGAGGAGGAGGTGCTCTAAGTACTAAGTACAATACTTCAAACAGTAAGTCTACCTGTATTACTTTGGACATCGTGTTCTCACTTCCAAGACTCCTTGCTTGCAGTCAGACATCCACTTATTCAACAGCATGGAAACACCCCCATCCATGGGCTGCAGGACAGTGTTGGTCTTACTTTAATACAGTACTTCTGAGCTTCTTGATATCAGACACCTGGGTGGATATTTGATTATTCGAATACATGGCTGATATATTGCTAAAGTCCAATAATAAGAAATATGAAGTTTTTCAACTTTTTGTTTAGCAGACACTGTCATTGAGCCGTAGCTTTTTAAAGACATTACTTTTCAGGAAAACTTGAATATGGTCATAATAAGGATTATACTTCTGCAGTTTCTGTATTGTTTTCAGTTTTATTCTTTAAATGATTTTAATAAACATGCACAAAAATAAAGAATCAAAAAGTTACCCTTATCTGAGTGTTGTACAGTTTATTTGAATCAGCCTGTTCATAGCAAGAGACATCACAGGGATGCCGAGATAAAAAACATACAGGTTTTGCTATTAATCTCCTATTCAATTTTCTAGTGGAGCCATTCCAGTATCTACAAACACATAAAACTTTTGTATTGTCTACAATTAGACTTGCTAATCAAGCTGTATCTTTATCCCAAAGCATATTTACCAGTAATGATAAGGCTCTTTTGTAGGTTATGCCATTCTGTCATTGAGAAAACTGGAGAAGTTGCTTCACCTTGGGTAGCATTTACTTCTGGATGGAGTAAATCTTCTGTTCCCCAATTGTCTGGGCTGACCAGAACACACAGTATGCCTACCTCCAGGCAGCCCTCAAGAACCTGCTATTTTCTCACTCTTCCCTGCCATCTCTGCCTATACAAATGCAGAGGGAATATCTAATACTGAGATACTCAACTGGGTACATTTTCCTCCCAGGTCACAGATATGTAGTATCTCCTATATTCTGGATGGAAATCTTGTCCTTCACACCATTTTCCTGGCATGGCTGGCAGTTACAGTTATGAGAGGAAACATAGTGCCTGAATGGTCTAGTCAAAATGATACTTGGTGGATACTGGAAAAATTTAACCAATGGCAAGAATAATGTATTTTCAAATGGTCAAATTTCAAAAGGTTTCAAATAAAAAGGCATCAGAACACAGAAGGTACTGAAATAAACAACGTACTTCTTTAACTCACCCAAAAGAGAGACAATAGCTACAGGAATTATTACAAGTAGAAGCCGCAGGTTCTGGGAGAACCAGAGTAAAACAAATCACTGTCCAAAAAGAGTGAATCTACTACTATATTACATGTGGATGCTGCCTTGCAAGCCTTTTTAAAAAATAAAATCTCCACGTTATATGCATGAAAATGCAGCTGTTGATGAAGTCAGAGCTACTCAAGGGCATTAATTTCTTCACAACTGATGATAGCTGCATTTCTTTTTCCATTACTTTCTCCTTGTAAGAACAAGCCCCAGCTCCTGTTAATGTTTGGATCAGTCATTGGAGACAGGCACTGTAAGTCTGCAATTTTTACTGTACTATAATGTTTTGTGACTCAGGAATTATGAAAAAAATTGGGTATTTTTAAAATATATACTGCAGCACTAAGGTACTGAAGGATTTCTGATTAGCTGAACAACTGTTGTGGTCTGCATTGGTTGCACAGCTCTTAAAACCACCTGTAGAAGATGTGGAATCCTGGCCCAGGGGAAGCTAAGGGAGGCCACACCTCATCCATGAAAATGGAGTCTCAGAACAGAATATTGCTAAGGTATCTACTAAGAAACTCAGCAGTAATTTATAAACGCATTGACATGGCTATATAGAAATATTTCTAGTTTGTCAGAATAAATCCTACTATTCATCATCAGCATAGTTATAGCCTACATCAATCATCTGCACTTCAGTCACCTTGTTCATTCTCATACTCTGCTGATTCAGCTTTAAATTTTATTTCACAGATAGGAGTCTTTCATAAAGGTCACAAAAGTGCCTTCAAAGTAAGGAGAGTGGTTCTGTCTAACAGATCTTCAGTTACTACTCCTTCTCTAGTTAACCTAATTTCAGTCAAATTAACTACATTCCACAAAAATTAGTATCCTCGTCCTTTGGATTTACACTGGAAATAATCAATAGTCATAAGGCTAGTACAGAAGAAATTAGATTGAAAAATTTTCAGCAGCACCAAGTTTTCTCACTGCTTACTTTCTAAGACCCTTATTTTATGTCTAATTTGTGCTCCAAATTTGGAGCTGATGAGTTCTGAAGGTCTGGTCTGCTTGGTGGGAATGACTGGGGTTACTAAAAATGAAATTTTGTGACTCAGGTTTTGTAGCACTTAACAAATCAGTATCAGTCCCATCATGTTTCATATATCAAATTCTAATCCACACCAGAAATTACAAATCCCTCTAATCTACTGCTATTGTTTTACATGGACTAGTTGACATATGAATACCTCAAAACTTCTTTCCACTACAAACTGTAGCCCTAGGTAGTCATACAGAAGATCCACAAGAGCTGAGCTCAGCTCCAAGATGGAAAGGCCCTGTAAAGTTTAGCCCAAAGCTCACATCATGAACATTTTAATAAGTAAAAACAAAAGCAGGTAGTAAACATTTTTAAAACAGGCTATGTATTTACATCCAAGCACTTCAGTAAGTGTGACAAATGTTGCCACCTCATGGACAGGTGCAGGGTTTGATCCAGCTCAGCGGTAGGAAGGAAAACAGATCACGGAGATGACTCATCGCTGCCCTTTCCCACTCCCCTGAGGGAGGAAGCCAGAGCTTGGCCAGAAGGATGCTTTTGTCACTTGGGTCTGAATCCAGAAGTATGGCTACACATCCACAATTGAGGAAAAAAAAACAAAGCAGCAAAAAAAGAAAACATAAAAAGAAAGAAAGAAAAAAACCCCAGAAACATTAAAGAGTAAAGACTACACATGTTCAGGGTATTTGACCATTTCTAATGTAAGAGCACGGGGGGAAGACTGATGATTTTTCCCTGAAAAAAACTGTAATGTTCAACTTAGGACCTGGCATGGTCTTCTACTGTCAAACAGTCAAAGGTGAGCTCTCAAGAGAAAAACATCTGAGTAAGAGGCTGTGGGACCTGGAGTTTTCAAGACGGTTACAGAAATCTTCAGATTCATGACGACAATAACCTCCAACTGGACTACAGGATTTTAATGCTCCATAAGTTGAGAATCTTCTGCTTGTAACCTGCAATTGTAGTGTATTCCATCAGGTATTTCCAAGGATAAAGGGATAAAGTTTTAAGTTACAATACCACATTGTTCATTCACTATTCCACCTCTTTTGGGGAACTGCTACAGAAAGACAGGTGCTCTGTCACCTGTTGAATTTCTCCCTTTCTGATGAAAAGGCAGCTGTGCCATCCTCCTCTACAGGACAGGGGCTGTCACAAAAGCCATTACACGGTGTGTATCTTAAAAGCATGTTCATTCCACATGGCACTATAATTAGCACTTCATGCAACTGGATGAGCATAAAAGGACTATAAAATGTTGAAGCAAAAATAAAACGTTTCAAGTTTGACATAGGGATAGAATTTAAGAATCAATGACTTTTTTTAAAATAGAGCTTCATAAAAATAGATTCATAGTCAACATTTATGAATGGTCTGAAAAAGACAGTATGGTGACTAATTGGGAGTTTCCTATCATTGTGATCTCCATATAACAGGGTAACAGACTGCCTACATACAACTGAAGAGAAAGAAGAATTTGTACCAGCTTGATTTTTAAATATGTTCTTATGTTTATTATACTTTGCTACTCCACTCTCCTAAAATGGTGGCCTCAGGAAAAGCTGCTTTGGCAGGCAATTGCAAAGATTCCTGTGGAGAGGAAGTGAAAAGACTGGGCATACAAACAACGGCTGCTGCCATGTTCAAAGCACTGGGGAGAGTTCATAGAGCAAAATGCAGTCCTAAGTAAATGGGTTTCAGGCAATTTCAGTGTTAAGATAACATCATTAAGAGTAGAACAGATTGTGCTCAAACCCTGCTGTTTATAATTAACACATTGCTTCCAAATACTCCAGGGTCCCTGGTAAATAGTCCTCTGCTCAGATCCACCCAGACCAATCAGAGTATTTTCAGCAGGTTCCATGCTGGGCCAGCACCTGTTTGGACAAATCCAAAAGAGCCAAAATACTCTTCTTTCTGGCCAGCTAAGTAGAGAGATGAACACAGCTTGCCTTAGTCATTGTCACAGTGTCCATATGGCTGTGAAGCTTGTTTTCACAAGAAATCGTACAAGTACTTTATTATGTCGAAGTTCACGGTCCTATAAACAAAAACACAGTATATTAGAGCAATCATCTTAACACTGCTAAAACTTTAACCTGTTTGGAGACAGCAATGCAGGACATTCTGCACACTCAAAATATCCCCAAAAGAAATGCAAGTAAGGATTAATGAATTTTCAATTTCTATCATTTACAGTACCTCTCTTCTGATTATTTAAACTTCATAGGATTCTAAAAAAGAAATAAAGCAACTTCCTAGTAAAGAAATTAAGATTATTTCAATCATTAAACAGTAAAAATATAGCAATATTAATAAGATTATATTTTCATATGGCAAACTTGATATTCTAGTTGGCGAAGCAAAGCAACAACCTTTTATGCTATTGAATTTTTTGTTCCTCTCCCAAACCACCTGTTTTTAGCATGTACTACGTAACTCCTTCATCTGTACTCATTTGCAGTCTGTGTTCTTTCAGTCTTGACAGTAGTTGACCCATGATCATAGCTAAATTTGAAAAATCCAAGAATGCCACTCAATGGGATAGAAGATTTTAATATACACTTTTGTACTTTAATGGCAGGCAAAATGAAATAGCCGTAGAATAAACCATATAATTATTTTTTTTTTTGTCTCTAAACTCATTCTTCCATACAATCTAACACTCAGACTTTACGGTTTACTATTTGAATAAATAATGCAAATTACTGCATGTAATGACAAGTATAAAATTAAAAGGGTTTTTTTTAAAAAAGTATTTAGTGATGCAAAAATAACTGCTAACAATACTAAGTGAGATTAGCTAGCTGAATTCTTATTTGTTGGATTACAATCATTTCATATTCTCTGTTCATGCATCAGCCTGTAACCCACTTTCCAAAAAGTTTCTATAAAACATCATAGTGGACAGAGAAAAAGTTGAGAAATCCCCAGGATACGTAACAGGAAACACTGGGATGGAGTATATTTAATAATCCAGTGACAAATTTGAAGACATTAACTGCCACTGTTAGACTTGTATGACATTGTATCACTCAAAAAAAGTGCTTTAGTTACAAGGCTTTCCACAGAAACAAAATCACACACACTAACAAATGCTGACCTTATCAACTAAATGAAACAGAATTGTCCTGTCATAACAACAGGGTCTATTACAGACTCTCTGGAAAGATCCATTACACTCAATAAACACTAAAAGAGTCCTACTTCAGCTAGAAAAAGTTTATAAACATCTAACTTTACCTTCAGCTAAACGTTTAACTACGTGGTAAAAAACATGGAAAAGTTTCCACAAAGACTGAGTATATGCCACAGAATTGAGCCAGACAGGAGGTTGTGGTAATAGAGACTGTGCACTTCTGCAGTTACTACATTAAAAACCACCAGGAAGAGACAAGTTTTTTACTCTTGTCCAAAAACAGTTTAGTTTTTTTTTAATGCAAACTTCACTTTTTCTTAAAAACTACAGATAATGAAATGATAATCTGAACAGCTTGAATGGGGGTGGGGAGGGAAAGAGCATCCTCTTCTGTCCCACTCTTTGCACGCCTCAAATTCCATTAGGAAATATGCTGGAGTAACAAGGCTGAGGTATCTGAAGATTTTAGTGACTAACAGCCTTTCTTTATTACTATTGCAGTACCAGCGAAAGAAGAATCAGAAGATGGGCTGCTTACTTGATGGGTATTTTGGCTGAAACTGCAAAGCATTTCCTTCTCTGTGACAAATATAACCAAGACTATTGCACAGATAGAAAATGAAATCTCCTTAAGGACATAAGATCATGCCTATAGCTAGTAGCCCAATCCAGAGAAGAGGGAAGCCCCTTTAATATGAGCTCATGAAACCATGTCTTTTTATGCATTATCCTCCTTTAAGGTTTAATAAATACAGTGGGTTGAAAAATGTATTTTAATAGAAATTGTAACAAAGCAACAAAGCAAGATATAAAAAAAAAACCCACATAAAAAGAAGAACAGGTCAACTTTAAAATCTATCAGGTCACTTAAATGGCCATATCTAGGCTGCAAATAAACACCTGCAAACTACTTGAAGGGGAGAAGAAAAAACAACCTGCTTTCTTCCTCGTAACGTAGTAAAAGTCAATTTGGATACATATATGTGTATATACATACATAGATATACACATACACACACACCAGACCTAAAGGAAAGCAAGCCAAAACACTATAGCATGCACTGAGGTTTGAAGTGACAGTGTCTCTAGCAATTACTTTCTCCAGTATGCATGAGCTGCACAGCACAAGTTCTGATCCTCTTCTCTGGCTGTCTCTACCGTCCAGCAACTTTAATGGAGTCACTAAAACTTCTAAGGATGTTAAAGTTGCAAGGAAAGGGCTGTCATTTCAAGTATCCCAATTGAAGGATACATCCAATGTATAACTGTGTACACAATGATCCATGTTGCTGAGCAGATGGTGTGCTGTGCTTGGTACCAGAGGGAGCTTTTTCAGGGCATCATTCACAAGTGACTTTACTGCCGGGAATAGCAAACTGACATAGCAAAGCTGTGGAGGTCCTGGCAGTGTGATCTGGCCACACCTGAGCCAGACAAAGTTTCATTCTATGGCCTGTCCAACTGAAAATTGAAATCAGTATATTGGTTGCATTTACTGACAAGGCTACTGGACATTTAACAGCTCAGGAGAGCAATATGTGCACTGAGGTTATGGCATACAGTCTACACCTCAGGTTCCTCTGAAGTCCCACATTACAGAGAAGAGTTGGCCTTGAGAACATTTCTCCTTTTTGAAACGTCATTTCTGGGCTCTGTTTTGGTTATAGACTGTTTATCCAAGACTTGCTAATAAGGTGGCAGCAACAGGTGTGAGGTAATGCTCATGGCATTTGATATAGG
Organism: Dasyornis broadbenti; assembly: GCA_013397935.1. Lineage (NCBI taxonomy): Eukaryota > Metazoa > Chordata > Aves > Passeriformes > Dasyornithidae > Dasyornis > Dasyornis broadbenti. Next base: position 3,519,759 of record VZRN01011464.1, on the reverse strand, counting down.
CCTGACTGTTGTCTTTGTATTGCTTGTATTTCTGTGTGCGAATTATTGCCATCTCTCCTGATGGATCTAGAACTGTTCTGAGACTTCACGACTGAAGGCTCTGGATAAACAAGGATGTTGACATACCTACATTCACTGACTGCATCAGCCTGTATCAATTACAGATCACACAAGATAGTCTACGTGCAAGAATTCTTATAACCTATGTAGTTTTTATATCATATCCACAACATTGTTAAGAACTAAATATAATTCAGATTCAAATACCATAATGTGCTTTTTGGTAATGAAATGGACTGACATTTTAGAGCAGTATTTTCACGTGAAGTCTCTGACCTTTATTAAGCACAAAGATAGTATGTTACTGTAACACATACTGCCACTGTAACATAAATCTTTTTCAAAACAGGATAGGACTATACTTACTTGAGTACAACATTTCTCATAAATAAGATTACTTATTCAGTCATTCTTGGAAAAAATCAGTAGGTTTTCTATTCTGCTCTGCAAAGAGCTATAGACTGAGCAAATACTTGGTTTGAAGTCTCTTTCAAGTCAGCACATACAACAGTAAATGAACTCTAACAGACTCACCGGGCAATAGCTCTGATGAAGTCCAGAGATACAGTACATTTGTATCGTGGTCCATCAAGCTGGTCATTCTGGCCAACCATAGATAACAGCTGGAGTGTCACAAGAGAGGTGATCTACGGACAAGAGACAGTAGCAATGTTAGTCATTTTGGTTAACATGAATAGCAGTGGCCAATTTATTGCCCTTTTTTTTCATTTGGCATAATTCCCATTTTTCTCCGGAAAGTCACTCCTACTTGCTCACTGATTTCCACATAGTTCTGCAGCCAGGAATGTACACACGTTTTGCCATTACATTTACAGTAATGCAGTGAGAGACACAGGCTAAACCCTCCATCCTTCTTATCAAAAGTTATCCTGGAGTTTTGATCAGATGAACAGGAATAATAGGCATGAGCTGAGCATTTTCCAAATCTCTGCCTGACAATCAGGAGAGACTAGGATTTTCTTTCCTTTATCCCTGAAGACCGCCTTTTGAACTTTCCCACTCAAAGTTGGATATTCCTGTGCCAGCTGATACCATGTTTTGAACAGATGGATGTATCACTCTACTCCAGATAAAAAAGAACTTGAAGGTTGCAAAGAAAAGGCTAGAAGACTATATGCTTAAAAAGAGCAGGGCCTGAGTTAAGAGAAATTTGCCTACTAACACATATACAGTGTCTTGACAGAGTCATTGATTATTTTACCAAAATAGGAATGTACCAGCATACTTTTTCACTGTCTTTGTTCCTCCAGTGATGGCTGTGGTACCACTGAAGTGCAGTCGTGGGGTGCCACCACTGAAACAGCCTGCCCATTCTGACTCAGTTAAGAGACACTGCAGTGATTCCATTGTCTCCTTATCTCCTCCCAGATACCAGGGAAAGAAAGAGGTAAAAGCAGAAAAGAAAATTTTTCTCTGGCCTTTGCAGGAGATGCCACTGACAATTCACAGCAATGAAGTTATATTCTGTGACAAACTGGTATCTGGCCACAGGTCTCGTTTTCAAAAAACCAGCCAACCATGACCTATTTCTGAGTAATGATAATAGGACAGTAAGGAATTTCTCAAGAGTAAATGTATCAGGAAAGAAAGTGTCAGTTCATACGTTCAACGAAGCACGTTGCTATAAAAAGAATCAGCAAGTTCTTACCAGTATCAATAAAAAAAAAAAAAATCCTAACTCAGTAATAACCTTGTTCTTTTGCTGAAAGTACACTTGGTTTTCAAATTTGTGACTGTGCTTGTAGGAGGTAGGAATAATATAAAATAAAAAAATGACACCTACCTGTGCAGAACAGAAAAAATACGGTCCCCAAGAATGAAGCAGGTTTTTTAACAGCCTGTGCTTAACTTTCTTTAATATGGCATGAGGCAATAATAGTTTGGATGCCATAATTCTGCAGTCTTTAGAGCTTGGTTAAGGAATGCTGGCCTACACATAGTCACAAAGACAAATTCCATTTACTTAATTTAGATGTATAAATTACATGATTTATTAAATTTTAGCATTGACAAAATTTAAGAAAATTGAACTCAGTATACGGCAAATGGCTCAAATTCCAGTTTATGAATCACTTTGCACATATCACTGGATTGGGATAAACCTCAAACTTGTTAGGTGTTTATATTCTTAAAATACTCATGAGTTTGGAAGCACATTCTTCTCCATCCTTCAATCAACAAAGTCCTTAGAGTCAGTCAGTGAAGAAGCGTTATGGAGGAATCTGCTGTAATAATTGCACCCTGGTGCACCAATACTGGCAAACGACTTCTGCACTGCACTCTTGCAGGTGTTGTCACATTCAGAAATCACCTATGAAGGAATAGCAGGAGGGTTCCTTAAAGTTCCTCATGATCACAGCAAAAGTCCACAGTTTGAAGTTGGACTCATTTTATGTGGGATGTAAAAGTGACCTTGCTGCTGCATTACAAGCATTCCAGCAATACTTCAACAAATTGTACATTTTCTTTTCCAACTAGCACCAAATGCTCTGTGTGTAACATGAGGTTAGCAATGTAAAACTCCTTACTAAACTGACTCAAGAAATCTGAAATAGCATCAGACTGGACACTAAGTTTCATTAATGTTCTTGACTCAACACATTAAAGACTCAGTATACCATATTACAAGACAAATGAAGCTATTGATCATCAGAGTAACAAACTTACTTAGGAAACTGCAACCTTTTACTTATTTCTTTCACAACCCTTAGTTTAATAAAATGTTATCACAGGGAAGGAAGTGGTGAAACAGCAACTCCTGAACCTGAGACCACTTAAAAAGACAGCCATAGAGAAAACTGCCACTTTCAATTGATGAAGGCAAGAAATAGTTTTATCTCCAAAGAGGCTCAGGAGACAAAGAGAAAGAACATATACCTAAGGGGAGTAAGTCTGGGACCAGCTTTCCTACAGACAGTCAAATGTTAGGAGCTAAAATACCTAACTTGTTAGTCTTTGGAGTAGAATTCAACATGTAGTTACAGATGCCTAGCCTGTGCACGGAGAAAGGCAGAAATCTCTGAAGGAAAAGTCCAAAAACCTGCCTGATGAGGGGGCAGCAGACTGGAGCTTTGTTTGCACAGCTTTTTCAATGGGTTCAGGGAGAATCAAAACCAGCAAGGGAGTTCTGTCACCCCAAAACAATGACTTCTTCAATTTTTTCTTGCTTTATACAATATAGCAGGAGAGTTCTGTTGCTGACTCAGCCACAGAAATGGGCAAGACACCTACTTTGTGCAATAAATTGCTTTGTTAGAAAAGACTAAATTGTGGTAGATGTGGAATTATTAAGTTCCTCTGATATTCTGTGCTAAACCTAGACTCAATAAATAAAAGATGACTGTCTTCACCAAATGGTTCAGAAATCTTCTGGGACACAGAAAGTCCAAATCACTTCTGACACAAGAGGCTTGAGTATCTCTTTGCTTAATGTCTGACAGTTAACTGGGGTAGGGGCAAAGGAAGGAGGAAGAAAAAGCCATGTATGGTATTAAATCACTACCAGACCTAACTTGCACTCGAACTGCTTCTGAAGCTGAGCTATTTTGCATAAAATTGCAATCATACAGTCTCTCTCTGTGCCTACCTAGGGCATTCACCTTGTAAAGCAGGATACAGTGGAATGAACTGGGTTTAAGACAGAGTATTTGTAGTAAAATTTTAAAATTCACCAAAGTTCATGTCCTGATAACTCTTGAGTTCCCGGTGCCACCTATAACTTAAGCACTGAATAACAATTACTACTTCAAAAGTTCAGGTGTTGTAAAACTTTGGAGGCAATATGTTCTTAAATTAAGACACATCAGAAGTTTGAAACATAGATGGGAAAAATAGAAAGATATAAATGCAATGCCAAATTAATTGCACTTCTTAGCCAAAAATACACCACTGCTTTTGAAAGCACTTTTTTTTTTTTAATATCATGGGTACAGTGGCTCCATTTCATTATCACAAAAGCTTGGGAAAAAACATCTGGCAATAACAGACTAGAAACAAGCCAGAAAAGCTGTGTGGGTGATATAAGAAAGAATATTTACTGAGAATCTTTTGAACAAAAGAAATTACAGTTGGAAGAAATACTCTACAGTTATTTGTAAAATTACTTATATTGGTGATGATTTAATATTAGCAAAAGTTAAAAAGTAAATGAAATTTCCTACAGGAATAACAAGAAAATCAGAAAAAAAGCTTACTGATCTGAAAGATATAAAGGAACAGGTTTCACTGGTATGTTTAAAAATAAGTGATGATGGAACTTGCTTTGAAATATATTTGTGTGAGAAACCTGTTGGTGAAATCTTGGATCCAAGGTGAAAATAATCATAAAAGCACAGCAGACAATTGTTCCCAGGAGGAAACGACTGCTCAGATTGCTTCTGGAAATTCATTGGTCAAACACGGACATTGAAACCTCTGGAAAAAGCGAGCAATCCACAAATCATCCTTCAAGGCAGCTTTTTTCCTATCAGCCTGGACTAACAGATGGACCTTGCATCATTCCCCAAGCAGACACAAAGACCTGCTTTGTGAGCACATGGCTGTGTGGAAGTGAGAAGGATTCCAGAAGCAAGGGCTGTCTGCTGAGAAAGGCCAAGCTCTTCCCAAGGACACTACAAGAAGCCAGAAAACATTCACTGAGGTGCAAAACACGAGCAGAATTAGAACCCATGATACAGGGAAACACATGGTTAGTTTGGGTAAGCAATGACAGACTACCACAGGAAAGAGTCTGGACAAAGTGTGGGACATATCTCAAATCCACAGGATAAAACTAAGGAGAGAAAATTATGCTAGCTATTCGGGTGGGGAGGAAGCTGTTTCCTCAGAGATGAGATTGAAATCTCACCAAGTGTACATTTTAAACTGGACTGGAAAAATATTAATGAATGACAATACAAGGAACAATTTCAAACTGGCAGAAATGTACTAGATGATCTGGATGGATTTTTTCATCTCCACAGTTTATAATAATCAATTATCTTGCCCAAGATGTAACATTAATTCTAACTCTTCAGTCTGGCTTACTATCACACACAGATTCTGAATGTCAAACATACCAAGAAACTAAGAACTTTCCATATTCAGCACCATCAGACAAAGGTACTACATTCTTTCACAGTCACATGAATGGTGCTTTGCAGCACCATCATCCCATGGCTCTCAAAGCCAGTGCACTTGTTTGAAACCTACCACTGCCAGGAGTCACATTCGGGCACATGGTAAAACCTCTGCTATGCAACAAGGCACTTGGAACACCCGATGCTATTTACAAAACACATTTCAGTCAAAATGACTGTGCAACACTCTCCTGGAGTTAAATTCAATGTCCCAAGTACAAACTATGTGAGCATGAAAAACCTGCTCAAAATTATTGCAATGAAAATTATAGCCAGAGTATGCTCGTATGTCAGCCTTGTTTGAAAAGCTCATACTGAAAGATAACCATAGAGCATTATAACTATATGTATTTAAGACACCAATTGATCAAAACTGTTTTAATAAAAATTATTAAAAATAAATCAACGCTTTTCTGAATGCTTGTACAAAGCAGTCAAGTTTTGATACTGAATTATGTTTTGTACAAGGCTTTTAATGCATGAAAAAAATACAACAGGAGGGACACCCCTTCAGATTACTTAGAGCCTTCCAGCATGCAGTTAAACATTTATTACTACATGCTGTAGCTAGGTATTTTACCTTTTTCTCAGCTTAGAGTAATCCAACTCTATTTTTAAACTATATTATGAACGTAGTCAAAATGTTTTTGACATTAACAGATGCACCAACAGATTCAGCCACAGCCTCAGTGCTGCTCCACAGTGCCCTGTGCCTCTCCCTTTTGTGACACACACATAGGTGGTGGTGCAGGATGCACGGGGGCACAGAGACCCAACCTGCTTTGCAGTTTCTTTTATGAATGTTTGCATTTGATGTCTTTCTTTGTCCCGGATTAGTTTGGTGTTTTTTATATTTCTGTCACGTAAGTATTATTTCATTATTTTGTGTTGAGTCTCCAAGACCTTGATTTCATTTCACTCAAGGCAAATCTATGTGTTTTAGAGATTTAAACAAGTGACTCCATTCGCTTTTTCAAAGCTTCATCATGTTAGTGGTTCAGACATTTATTAGGACAGCTAAAACTTCCTTTACTCTGTAAAAGACAATCCAGAAGAAATGTTTATTTGTCCTCAAGTACATGACCTTGAATTTCATGCTGTTAAACACATTCAGTATGTATCATACTCACCACCTTACAGATCTTTCTTGTGTCTCTTCAGAACACAAAAGTTTACTAAGCCCAAGGCATGTAACATTGAATTTTACTAGAAAATTCTTCTGTTTTTTACTCTAGAGGTCATTAGAGCCATTCTCACATGGCATTTTCTCTACTGCGTAATTACTGTCCACTACCTCTGCCTTATTCTACTTGGTCTTACCTTCTGTGTCCCATTTACACAAAATGATGCTTGACAAGCATCAGTGCCAATTTCACATACTTATTCAAGAGATAAATGTGCATATTTTGCCTTTTTCCCTCCTCTTTCTGCACTACTCCACCTTTTCCTGTCTTTCACGCCACAGAACAAACCTTTCTGCATAGTAGAAGCTACCTTATCCCTAGACCATTCTCCTGCAACTGGCTTCCCTTGTGGCTTTTCTCTTCAATCTCAGGAGAAGCAAATGTATTTTCTTCCTTCAAGAAGACTCTTCCTACCCTTGCTTTATTCATATTTCAAAATACTTTCTCTTCAATTAGCAATCTGTCTTCTAGCGTTTTTTTGTTCAGTGACTGACTAGCTGCAAATCTTGATTCATCAGTGCAGCTTCCTTTCAACTCTCCTCTGTACTTTCTCATTATCTCTACTCCTCACATTTTCTCTTCCCAAAACTGCTATTTAAAAAAACCAAACCAAAACTTACCATAGTTTTTCTAAAATGGATTCTAAAATTAACATCCAGAAAACCAGGAAACCAAAAAGGCAATTTTAAAAAGCAAACAAGAAACCCAGAAGGAAGTATTCTTCATCCAAATCTGAAGATAATCTGTCACACACTTTGCATCTGAAAATTCAGTGCAGTGGTAGAGAGTTTTGCAGAGTTAAGAAAGCCACTGGGCACATTCATGGAAGCAAATAAAACCATGGGCTGCTGAATGCAAAGAACATTGCCTCTGTAGCAAGCATTTAAGCCACAGGTAATAAGACGCTGTAACACCTACAGACAATGCTCATCCTCTGCTTTCTGGTCTTAAATTTTTCCTACTTATTTCATATTACTTGGAAGAAGTCAGTTTTACTGTCTAAGAGGTAGAACAGTGAGTAAATCCGCTTTTGGTCTGACTTAATGTGTCTGTTGTGATGCATTTATCAAAGATAAAGTATATCATCTACGTCTTCTATATCCTACCACTCTTGTTTCCCCTTTTCTACCTTCTCTTGGGCTCCTGTAAGGGTTCTCTCACTATTAATTACCCTATCCTCCCCACACTCTGCAGACTTTGTAAAAACAAAAAACCCCAGATGATGAAAATCCAGCTTCCCCCACCACCTTCTGAAAAGCTTCACAATATCTCAAAAGCATTTGTACAGAGTAGCTTTGCCCACTCATTGTTACAGTAACATCACTTTTTAAAAGCAATTCAATAATTTATTCATTTGGGAACTATTATTAAAGGAAACTTTCAAAGTGTTAATGAATTTGCTTTCTCTTCATTATTTTACTCAATATAGAAATTAGGAAAAAGCTCCCTTTTTTTCCTCTCAGCACATTTACTTTAACATTAATCAATGTGCCTAATAAGAAGGAAAATAAAAGGCAGTTCACAACACTCTTTGCCTTGTTCCACTCATCAGCTTTAAAAAGAATATAAAAACTCTAGAATGATGCATGGATAAATCAGTATTTCTGAGTCAGTTCCCTCACTTTGAGGATCAATTAAAGTACTTCATAAAGGCATGAAAGGCATGGTAGAAATTTGCTTAATGTGGTGTTTTCTGAAAGGATCAAATTATTTTCTGTACCTGAGGATTATTTGGAAATATTTTCAGAACTTTGTTAAGACCCTTGGAAGTGATGACAGGAGTTAACTTTGATACTCAAACCCAGGATTTGAATGCATTTGCAATCTGTTGGTGATGTGTACATTTAATTTACTCCATAACAAGCTGGAAACACATACAACTCCTAAGGAGAAGGACTACAGATACAAGTTACAGATAGCTAATTCAAAAGTACTCCCCTTTCTAGTTCATACTTCAAAATCTGAGAAACTGAAGATGGTAACAGATGGTCAAAGGAACACTTGAGGAATGATGTTTACAGTAAATTTGATTAATTAAGTCAGGTAGCTTCATAAAGTGGACACCAGACAAAAGCTGGCTATTTTTCAAGGCACAGGCAATAGGCAAAAGAAGTATCTTTCTGCCACCCCTTCATTCATTTTTGCATCAGAGGTCTCAGGTTCCAGGTGGGCTTTTTAAGAAGATAAGGAAAGCAACACAAAGACTGTTTTCCAGGAGCAAACCTTGGTGCAACTGACCAAGCATTTAACTCTAGTTCTCCAAATCTAGAAAATTTTGTCTTTTTACCCCCCCTTCATTTATTACATCTGTCCCACAATGGCATCATTGCTAGATATTGTAAGACAAGTTCTATTAAGAACAGAAAAATAGTAATGTTAGAAATACTACCCAGTACCTGTGATATTAATAAAATTTGATATATTTACAGAAGGCCCCTAAATTTTTAATGCTATTTCAGTAAATTATAGAACTGTGTACACAGAGTTACCAGCCTTCTACTGCTATATGAAGAAGTTCTGTTTGTAAATACAGTTTTGCATTAAAAAATAATTCAAACAATTAGGATTTCAAATGTGTCCTAAGGACAAAAAAAATCAGTCTTTTGTATTTGCCAAGAGCAGAAATAATGAAATTAAAAGAGATTGCTCATAATGAGACAGTTGGGAACATCTCCCTAAGTCTAAACTACCTTGCTTTCTCCAAGAAACAAAAAGATATTCAACGTGTCTTAACTACAGTATATTTTTGGATTATTATGATCATTAAGTGTTTAAAGAGTATTGATCCAAATATTGTATAAAACCCCAAGATATTAAGAATTCTTTAATTAAAATAACCACCCCAGGAATATTTGACCCAAATACTTCTGAAATACAGAACTCAAGCATTTCAACCACAAGAATAGAAAAATGGTAAAATACACTGTAGTCCCAAATGGGAGCCTGCTCTGAAAAATGACAATTTAAAAATACATTGATTTTAAACCTTGAGATTGTTAAAACAGATCTTTAGAGACTCTTCACATGAGTAGCATGCTGCTTCTCAACTACTCACAAGATGCATTGCAGAAGACTGCAATCAACTCCATATTCACTGAGACTAGATAAACTCTGCAAATTTTAGTGGTTCTGTAATAGGAATAACAGTAACAAAACCAAACATATAAACAACTTTTATCAATCACTTAAGCATGTAAGTACATCACACTGGTACTAAACAAAGATCCCTCCTGGCCCAATATGCCGTCTCTTGAAAGGACCAGTGAAGAATGCTTAGAGAAGTGTTTAATAAAATTGTATGCAAGAAAGATTTCCCAGTATACTGGGACCTAGTGTTCTTAACTTTAGGGACTTCAGAAATTAGGTATAAAATTGTTCTCACATATGACCTGTTAAAATACAACATTTCATGCTGTTCTTGTATTGCCAAACTGGAGCTAAAAAAGATTGCTGACTTGTGACGTTACTGCACCCATCAACACATTGGTGGAGAAATTTCTTATAAGACTGCACACCAAGAGATTAGAAGCAGTAATAATGCCGAGCTCTCAGCAAGAGCTGCATACATGGCAGTGAGTCATACTAGGTTTTATGCCATCAGAGGAAAAGGAAAAAAAACCCAAACACCTGATTTACTTTCATATAAAACAGTAATTAGAATTTGATTTGGTAAGTGATGTTGGATAAACCAACAGCTACAAAGTTCTTGTACAACAGCAACTGAAAGGAACGGTTTCTGTTTGAAACACTTATCTAACAAAATCAGGACAATTAAGTTTAACATATACTTGCACCTTTGTTTACAGGTACCCTTAAAGAGAACAGACAAAACACCAAGGATGAATGCCAGTTGCAGTTCCAGGTTGGCTGACTGCACCACACAGTACAAGGGAAGAGAGGACTCTGCAAAGTCACTCTGCACTGGTAGGAAATGAGTAGATCTGGAATATTCCGTCTCGGAGCTTGCCAGGAAACCAAATAACCTCAAGGAGAATATTCTACTCTTAATCAGTAAATCTACGGCATTTTGTTCCTGCCAGAAGGAAAGTAAAGACCAGGATGAAGACTGTCACTCAGAAGTCCTCTAGATGCTTGAAAATAAATAAAACGAGCCCTACTGTAACAGGACAAGGTGATGGTTGTAATCTACAGTGAAAAGTGTTGTTTTCATGAGAAAAACCTTATACGTTTAGATATCCTACAATAGCGGCTATAAATTTATAACATCCATTTCCACAGAAAGCAAAGCTTTCAGCCAACCATGATTTGAAAAGTCATAAAATATTAAAAATCTAGGTTCAATGACCCATTAAATACGTTAGATGCGACTTCAAAAGATGTCTATAAATATCCTTATATCCCTTGCATAGATACCCTACAAAGTGGTCAAAACTACCAGCTTTCCATCTCTTATTCAGTTATACTTGGTTTTATCAGATAAAAAGCATGAAACATCATCTGTCAGCAATTAACTGTAAATCAAAAAACCGTGTTCTTCTAACACAACACGTTTTTTATGCAGTTTCCGTCACCCTTTAATGCAACTGTGAAATTCTGCTAGTTACGCCATGTTAGCTTTTCTAACCTGGAAAAATGGTTTCTGACACTCCTGTTTGGCAAGTGCTTGTCTTGGGTAAAAATGTTACAGCCAACCAAGACAACCAATGAACAGTGAACTGGTGTGCTGCCACACCCATCAAGAAGGCTGGTCAGCGGATTAGACAAAGGATATGTGGAGAGGGAATACCTGCTCAAGGGATGCATTTCTTAGTAACAGGATGCAGTCAGTTAGTATTTCTCCTGCCTTTGTAGCATTCAAGGATAATTCTCTCTATTTAGATGGACAGAAACATTCAAAGACACTACCACTCCACAGAGTCCTAAAAACATCTTGCTATATATATATACATTGTGTTAAGATTTGTGTAGTTAGCAAACATTGATTATACAGCTCCTACATCATTACAAATCATTTATCGGGCAATAGAGTGCAAAATAGTGACGTGCTGCACAAGGCAATTTCCATGTCAGTCAAGAATAGTGTCAGGAAGGCATGCGGTGACAGCAATGGCGGCTACAGTAACCTCTGGGACTAAACACTCCAAGGAACCCAAGAGAGAGCAGAGAGATCTGGCAGAACCTGGCAGCTCTTGTGAGGAGGCTGACATGGGGAGGGTGATGCCAGAGCACTTGAGGGAGATTTGAAGAGCTCTACCAGGAGCACAAGCGATCAGGAGCACAGTGAAAAGGGTGGGCAAGCAGGACAGACACGATGTGGCACAGCAAATGGATGTGGCAGGGCAGCCTGTGCAGCACGTCCTGCAGGCAGGACGTGTAGGAGAGTGCAGCCACCTCCTGCCTCCTGAGTCTCAGTGGGGACCTTATTGCTCTCTACCACTGCCTGAAAGGAGTCTGAAGCCAGGTGGGGTCTGGCCTCTTCTCCCAGGCAACCAATGAGAGGACAAGAGGAAATGGCTCAAGTTGCACCAGGGGAGGATCAGGTTGGACATCAAGAATTTCCTCACTGAAAAAGTGGTCAGGCATTGGCACAGGCTGCCCAGGGAGGTGTTTGAGTCACAATCCCTGGAAGTGTTCAAGAAATGACTGGACATGGCACTTAGTGCTACAGTTTAGTTGTCACAGTAGTGTTCAATCAAAGGCTGGACTTGATGAGCTTGGAGGTCTCTTCCAACCTTAATGATTCTATGATTCTAAAAGCATAAAAGAACCTCCACAAGCTATCCTATTTTAGTTTCAGTGGAATACAGTGTAGTCCAGGAATAATTTCTCATGACTAATGAACTTACTTATTTTTGCAGTTGATAGTTGTGATAGCCACTCTATTTTGTGGATTGGCATTGTGTCAAGACTTTTCAGTAATATTCAGTAATTATAAATCTGCAGGTTTTGGATATTAAAAATAAATCCCTCCAAAATGGCATAGTCCTGCACAAGTACTATACTGATCACCAAACTGAAAAATTCATGGAAGAGATCAATAGAAAGGTGTGAAAATATAGGGCAGAATGAAGCAATCAATGAAGTCTTTTGATCTCAACAGATTAAAAAGTCACCTCATACTAAAATGCCTACTGTAGTGAGAAAATACTGGAGAAAAACAAAACTGAACAAAAAGAAGCAGTTATGATTGGCAAAGACACTACCAGGGTCTGATGAAAAGCTACTTGTCATTCCAATCAACTGCTATATCTGAAGATTTTCCCACCTCTTGAAAGCCTTTCGCATAAGCTTTACATAATGGGCAAGTAGCTCCCATGGTTATCTTCTGGAATCTCTTCAGTAAGCAGAAGCAGAAGTATTGCTCAAGGATATTTTAAAGTGTCCATTGCAGAATCTGCAATGCAGTCAATAAATGTTATAAAAAAAAAAACCTATCAAAGAACCAACTGGTCAGGAAGTGCTGCTGTCAGTCTGCTACTCCTCAGTAAGAGAAGCTCAAGCAGCAGAGACCAAAATATTGTGTAGCATATGCTCTGGTTTTAAGACTCACCCTGGGCATTTGCCCCTCTGCCACTGAAGGCTCAGACACGCTTTTAAGAAGTTGTCAACACATCTTGCCCAAGGTGACACAGTAACACAGGCAAGGTATTACTGCCAGGAGCTGGTTATTGGATCAGGACATACAGACCATTCCTCTGAGCTGCCAGGCAGTCTGCACCCGCTTGATGGCTGTGTTCAATTTTACAACCAGATCTTGCACATCTTGCCCTGCAGAAGCACTATGTATTGTTAAAAGCTGACTAATTTTATTTAGAAAGTGCACCAAAACTTTATCATCACAAGAAAATTTTAAGACACAATTCTGCACTTAAAAATACAGAAAAGAAAAAGGAAAAGGTTCCATACAAAGATTTTTCTGACTCTAAAACTGTTCTCATTTATTTTATAACAGACAAATTGTGCAATATAAATGTTACCATGGTAACAACTCACTTTATTGAACAAGAGAGAAAATAATTATCCCAAACCTGCATATCATGCAAGCACATGCAGTAAATTTAGTGCTGCCCTTTTTTCCTCTCACTATTTTTCTTCTTGCAAAGAGAAATAGATTTTGAATTTATACCTTATAGCAAGCTAGGCATCATTTTGCCTGTCCCTCCCACTTCTTTGTATATTTTACACCTCTTGAGTGCATGATGTGAAGGACCCAGTTACTTAGAAAAAGAAAAAGGGATTAATGAATCAGAAATGCTCTTCCCCCTCCTGAGTGAAGTACAGAAGACTCCTATGTAAATGCTTCACGCATTTAAAAAAAATGAAGCCCTAAGGCAAGCACAGCACATGCTTAGTATTCACTCAGTATACTTAAACAGGAACCCTTAGTTTATAGAAAACCAAAAGTTATTCATCTCCAAACATAAATCTGATTTTACTGTTCTGTCCAAATATTTCTTGTGATATTGTATTTCTGAACATATAGTTATATTTTATATACAAGGGACAGCAATATTTTCAGAAGAACTGCATGGATTTAGCCATACAAATCCAATTAATCTCAATAGAACTTGTATGGCTAAATCCCCGTGCTCAGCTTTGACATTTTAGAAGCAGTGGGGGAGGTTTTTCAAGGAGTGAATATGTATTACATAAAACTCAGTTTTCTCAGAGAAATAAAATAGCATGTAGATACTTACAGAAATCAACAAACATTTACGTGATTCTGTCAAGGAAATCACATTCTTAGCAAAGCAGGCAAGAATTTCCACAAAACTCTTATTTTACAAAAAATAACAGTATTATCCTGCAGCCTATGAGATAAAACTAATCACATGTACATATTAGTTGGATAAATTATTCTTATTTTACCTCCAGTTTTGATCTTTTTACTTCATTTGCAGTGCATCTGCTTCTCTCATACAAAATGTTAAAGAATGAATTTAATCTAGTGTTCACAGTTGTAGGATGCATTTGGGATGCATAAAATTCATGTTTTTAAAAGATCACTTTAAAGAAGAGACTTAGAAGTGCTGTTTAGAAAGACAATCTTATTTGTCACAACCTTCCTCACTTTTTTTTGGTTTATTTACAGTCCTAAATAACTTAAAGAGTTTAAGAGTAGAAACCAAATTACACTCAACCAAACCAACTTCTGCAACAAAGAATGCAGTAAATTTTGGGTCTCTCTTAGAAGATAACTTCAGGTACTAGAAACAATTTATGTGTATACGCATTAATGCACACACAAAATACAGGCTGTGCAAAATCTTAAATCACTACATTGTCTTCTTCATGGAACTGGAATTCTTCAAATCTTTATCCAAATATAACATACCTTAGTAGAGAATTCTTTCTGAAACAGGCTGTAATGGTATGTCCTTCATAAATACACATACTACTGAGTGTATTTAATAGCTCCCTATGAAGCTCTTACAGAAAATAAAAATATAATTCCAGCAGTTGAACTGGTAAAACATACAATTTCATATAAAAAAAGACTATTCTTAGGTGTCATCTCCCTTCCCCTAAATCCCTCAAAAATCAGTACCAAGATTTCAGTTCATAAACCAAATATCACAAGAGATATATGTTTCCCATACAGCAGCTGAACAGTTAAATCGCAGGAGTCTTGCAACTGCAGAAGTTATTTATAATAACGTCTCATTTTACAATAATTTAGGTTTTGCATTTGCCAGTACTTTTTGCATGAAAACCTTTTTTTTTTTTCCAGTTCAAGTATAAATCATACAGAGGCAGTGGAGACATTTTTATTTGTTTGTTTTTGTTAAAGAAGAAAAAGTAAGTGACCATTTGGGAATTGTCTGGACATATAAAGTATTTAACAAGCCACTAAACCATTAGGACAAATTCACCCAATAAAAGTCATCATGCTGCTGTTTATTCTTCCGGTATATGAATGGGTTAGCTAGTTGCTCACAGGAAGGCTTAAGCCACATGCTAGCTGCAAAATTTTATTTAAAGCTCGTTGTATTTCAGATTAATAATGACCATTGCTGTGCTGTATCCTCAAATCACGTTTTGCCTGAAATGTATGATAAAGTTACTACTTCACAAAAAACTAAAGCCATTAGAAGCAAAAACATTGCTAAATGTTTCTGCTAAATGTTGCTAAAACAACATTTTTCTGTAATGGTGTGTTCTGAAAGCCTTATAACTGGACTTGAAATAAATTCATGAAAGCAACAGCATGTTACAAAAAAATATACATGATCAATTGGGACAGTATCTGACATAGCAGCCTCTCCGGCCAGAAGCTCTCCTCAGTGTCTTCCTTGAATCTTGCTTTATTAAAAAGCTGTGAATTTTGGTGTACAAAAATTCAGTATTTTAAAAACGTTAACTTAATTAAACATATGTGATAAATATTTAAATAAACTAAAACATTAAGTTTTTTTTAAAGAAAGCCTTCTATTCATAAGCCTTTCCCAATGCGAAAATCTCAAGCATCCTCCGTTCATGTCCCTTACAACATCAGCGTTTCCATCTCCCTCACAACTCAGAATCACAGAATGGTTGAGGTGGCAGGGATCTCTGGAGGTCATTTGGCCCAACCTCCTGCACAAACAGGGTCATCTCGACCAGGCTGCCCAGAACCATGTCCAGATAGCTTTTGAGTATCTCTGAGGACGAAGATTTCACCACCATTCCTGGGCAACCTGTGCCAGCACTCAAGCCACCCTCACAGTAAGAAAACATTTCCTGACGTTCCTCCTGTGTTTCAGTTTGTGACTACAGCCTTGGAGTAGAGCAGCAACTCCTTCCTGCTGCTCATTATATCCCCTTAACCTCTACACGCCTCCTGATTCCGCACTTCTCAGCCTAAGATGCTCCCACACCCTGTGCCTGGGTCTTTGTTACATCCTAAAAATCATTGCATTCAAACATACTGAATACTGGGGTGGGGCAGCCTTAACAGAGCTCTCCTCAACCACTGATGCTGCACTTCCCTGCTCCAGACAAAACAATGTTTGGATGTGGACAAATGTATAATTCAGTAACCAAACACCGACATGTTTATCCTTTATGACAAGTCGTTTTTTTGGTGGGATTTTTGTTTAGTGGTTGTCTTGTTTTTTGAGATATAACCCAAATCCTTCTTTAAAAGATATTAGAAAATACAGAAAATTGAAACAAACATGAGATTCCCATGCAGCCTCCTCTAACCAAACCATCTTGGTGGTCTTTAATAACAGTAGCTCATTGAAGAAATCAAGGACAAAATACAGTCAGTAGCTATAAACGTATTCAGACAACCTCCTTCACAAATAAACTGTTAGCTATTAATTCAGAAATATAATTTCCATTCAGTTGACTATTAAAATGATACCTCACTTAAGAATTTTCAGAGGTTATTTTTCATCATCATTATCTAGGCTCAGGGCTCAACTTTTAGTTTCTAAATGCTTATTTTCTTCAAGTGACAACTCTTGAACTCCTGCCTGAGTGCAAGAGACAAAAAAATTGTGTCCCCCCGCTTTTAGGCTGGCTCATCACCAGCCAGAGCCTGAGTTACAGTTCCCAGTGGCAGAATGCAGCCTATTCAAAACAGCATGATTAATTTAGCTAAAAAGAAAACCACAAGCAGAGAGAAATGGATTAAATAACAACAAAACCCTACATACATATGGTCTTATCTGAGACTTGCCTTGTTAACATTCCACTTTCTTCAGCCAGAGGGTGAAGCACTTGCTGGTACTGCCTGAGTGCAACTGCTGCCTCTGACACTATAACCTGAATCCTTCCCCCTCTCCAACACAACCCAAGCCTGAATTCAGGTATTGTTCCTCCCATTACAAAGCAACTGGAAGAAAGCCACTGCCAGGTTCCCAGAAAGCTGGGGAAAAGCTTAACTGCATTTAACCCTTTGGGCTCCCTAGAACCAACCACATGACTCTAGTGCTAGGGACCCACACAGAACCCACAATGCCCATGTTCTTTGTGGCTATTAAATGCTGCATTTGAGAATGCTGCAGATGACACAGGCAAAAAGCAGGGAAGTGCTGCTCCAGAACAGAAGAGTTTCATCTTCTTCAGTGTGATCAGGTGTCACATTCTCTAATAAAGATCTAACGGGAGGACTAGAAATGTAATATGATATTAACAACTATTCACTTTCTACTTTTTTCTTCCAAAAAATAAATGTATTCAACTTTACAAATTTGTTCCCTGTGTTCTCTGTAAGTGTTGAATCCAATAAGGTAATGAACTGATGAGAAGGCAGCTGTGCCCAAAAATGCACTTCTATTTCATTTATATGACAAGTATTCACAATAAATACACACTGCTATGTTTCTTGTGCTCTGAATGGGAAGTAAAGATATCAGTATATATGTAATGTTTATGGCTATCCAATGTACCACAGCTGCAACTTGATATTTAGATTCAATAAAGAAAAAGCTGGAAAAATGAGGAAAAAAAATAACTCAAATGCTTATCAAAGTGACTGGCAAATATTATTTAACCAAGAGGTTAGATTTATATTTGGAAGAAAAATATTGATGACTTACACTGGGTCCACTAAATATCTGACATAACCAAAGATTCCAGTGACACACATGAAAACATCACTAAAGTCAGCTTCTCAGTAAAGAAGCAGTCCAGATTATCAAGATTTATCACAGCTGCTTTTTTATCCAAAGTATTTAATCTGGCACCATAAATTCAACAAAGAATTATAAAATTTCATAAAAAGATGGCCTTTTTCAATACAGAT
Source organism: Dasyornis broadbenti (assembly GCA_013397935.1). NCBI lineage: Eukaryota > Metazoa > Chordata > Aves > Passeriformes > Dasyornithidae > Dasyornis > Dasyornis broadbenti. The sequence goes on along the minus strand of VZRN01011464.1, from coordinate 3,501,682 downwards.
GGATACTCAAAGGTTTGCTTGCCTTCTACATTTTAACACTAAGTTTATTTACAAGTATATTTTTATATATTATTTATTAAGTGTTGTCAGTTGATATTACATCATCTGTCCTTGAACTTTTACTGCAGATTATTACAAAATAACTAAGACAATACCTGCACATCTTTTCAAGCTGGAAAATGTCACATTTATAAGCAGTGAGCAACCTGAAGATGCCTGTACTGTGTCAGTGACTGCAAGAAAAAAGTACCCCTACATTAAGGATGTGTCTTGCACGTGTGGCACGTGGTCATGTGCCTGGAGTGTAGTGCAGGTGCCAGTATTTCTGCAGAATAGCCTTCATTTGTTCTTACATAATGACAAAACAAACAAAAAACAGTAAGAAACCCAACACCACCAACAAAATATCCTCTAAAAATTAAAAAAAAAAAAAAATTAAAAAATGTTTTTGCCCATTTCAAATTACTGCCTGTTCCTTTTAAAACATATTAGGATTTAACATCAAAACGAACAGCTTTTCTCTTACTACCTAACCTAATCCAGTTAAAAGTATTATGAAGATGACAGTGATTGACAGCTACAGGATGACACACTTGACACACATCACATCTGCCAATACTTACTTTTTTTACTTCTTTCATGGAGGTTGTTTTACCTTTTTTCCAAAAGAATATGGTACTTATTAGGTCAACATTACCCAATTCAACATCCATGAAAAATTATTTAACTAGCTTTTTAACACTTGGTTGTAAAATAAGAATTAATGATTTTTAAACAAATTAAACTGCTCTTTGTCAGTATTTTTATTCATATGAAAATGACCTTAAGGAAACATCATCTGATGCAATAGATACTCTATATGGATTGCACTTTTACAGGTAACACAGATAAGAGTATTGTTCTGCTTATGAGGCAGAGGGAGTTAAATCATGAAATATTCAGTTTTAATTAAGATTACTGTATCAAAGGCAAGGCTTAATGCAGAATTGAAGTAAGGATCAAGGTTAATGCCTATTCTAAAGCAAATTTACATAAATTATGTTTCACTAGTGTACCATGATTCTTATTTTGTTAATTTATACCATGTGAGACCATAGAAATTAAAGATAGAAAATATCTATTAAGTCATCTCCACTCTCCTCCCTCCAATGCAAAATTCTTTTTCCTTCTTTCAGGTTAATATCTGAATGCTTTGTCTACTGTCATTTGCAATAGCTCAAGCAGTGGGGCATTGCACTAAAACTTCAGGGGAGAGACTATCACACACTTTTGCATCTCCAAAAGAAGGGTTTTTTATAGTACTCAAAGCTAAGAGTCCCCTCATCTTATTTCATTACTCCTACTTAGACCTTTTTTGAACTCTTCTAAATGAATCCCTTCTTGGCACTTGAAGCCTATAAATACCTACAGACATTTTCATCATCCCCTGGTAGTTATTTAGCCAAATTAGTGTAGGGATCATCTCTCTTCATCTGAACATCACCAAGCACACAGATAGCTATAAGTAATAATTACATGTGTTCATTTCCTTTAATCTTTCTTCACAAGTCATTCCCTTCTAGCCTTTAATTTTTGCCAGTCTTCATGCCTACATCTTCTTTTAAGTGTTACTGCTTTGCAATTATTTTCCTTTCTCTGAACAGCTTTATTTCAGGTCATATCCACTTATGTGTGCCAGTTTGAATTTACCATTTTATCCTGACTTTTTACTGATGTGTATAGGTTTTTGTGGGTTTTCTTTTGTTTGTTTTAATAAAACATCAGACTCAAATCTCTTCTCTGTTCATGTCAAACCATCACACAAAAAAAAAGAAATTACCTGCACTAGAGACCAGCATTTCTGCTTATTAAAAATACAATATAAGTGCCTAATAAATTGTTTACATTACTAATTTTTATGTTTGGGTCTTTTTCTAGGTTTTAGGTGCCATCTATTATGGGCAATCAGTCTGAAATACCTTTGGTTTTTGGAGTATAGATAATTAACCTTTTTTCTTTGTATTTGCCTTTTTTAGTATCTGCATAAATACTTTCACTCACAAGAAAATTAAATGAGGACCCCAAGCATTACTTTTTATCTCCTATCATTCTTGTTTGCTACATTTCCTCCTCATCACTCCAACACACTGAGTTATCCCCTGTGCCCGAGCACAATGTGAAGTTACAAAAGCTTCACTTGAGCCGGATGGAGACAGCAAACTGGACTGGAGTCTGGCTATGGACTTCCAGACAATTGAGTAGAATTTAAATTTGGGCTATTTTTGATATGGGATATGAGAAGAAGATATTGGTTTGAGTGTTAATCTAATCACAAATAAAAGTAGATTTCTTTACTGCTACGGAGATACCGCCATGCCAAGTCTCCACCTGCACCTTTTCATTTCTCCCAGTTATCAAGATGGTCTGGTTCTGGTCACAACTGCACAGAAAACATGTTAAATCAACTGGTCAAATAGCATTCCACAGGCTAGTCCCACAAAATGCCTACTACAAGGTTAAAACCAGAGACGTCTCAATGATTTGCCTAGGAAGGAAGGAAAATGGCAGGTCAAGGACATGTTGACCAGCAGACCAGCCTACTGTGCAACAGCTCCAGTCACCATGTCTTCCCAGTTGGCCATGCTTCATCCTTTCACTACTTCTGCTGGAAGCCCATCACATTTTATGACAGAAGTTAATTTAAACAGAAAGCTTCTCTATGACAAAAGCTCATTTGTAAGAGCTAAGTACTAGGGTGAACAGCAACTCTCTGTCACTATTAACCAGGAGTCAGTCAGCTCAAAACAAAAGATAGATTTTTCAGGATATAATTAAAAAGCAATACAGAGATTTTGTGCCATTGATGCCTCTGCTACACCTGTTCAGTGAATCAGAACAGATTACTTCAGACTCCCAGTCTTCTAGACTGTCAGTCTAGCATCTTTCACAAGCACTACAGTCACACAAATTATTAAAAAGCTTTTCTCTACACCATCAGTGTCATACATCCATTAGAGGCCATTCCACACTAGAAAATATCTGTTGCAAAAAGTCTTCCTAGGCCATATGCTAGTAATAAATAAAAAAGGCTGGAAAAGATCATTTTATAACAACAATCTTCAGTTTTCTTCTCATGTCTGTGCAGTAATCTCTTAAGTCAATCTGTTTACTGTCTGTATCTACTACACCAGGGGTTTTTTATGTATATGATTCATTACTTCCCCTTTTGACATTCTCTGTCAAATTTCTTGCACAGATATCTAGAACATGGAACACCCACTCATTCATTTTATGTAGGTCACAGATGGTCAAACAACACATCCAGCATTCTTCAATTATTAAACTAGACCAACCTGGGTCTTCACATTCTCTAGCTATACCTTTCAAAAAATATCCAGTTACCACCTCTCCTACTTTTTTTAAAACTCACTACTAACCAGAGTCTGAATTCAGAATTTTTCAAAAGACACAGATGTACTGCCTGTATATTCTATTTCTCATAGTGGAATGTTTTAGTATATTCCTGATAGGATGATGAAACCCCCACAGTTCATTTCTATTCTATTTCAAGAAACATTTATGAAAGGTGAACTGGAAGAAAAAAAAATTATGTAAAAACATGCCCACAGAGATACCTCTCAACATTCTATGAGAACTGCTATGGACACCTTGAATCAGGTCCTATTAGAAATGCAACATATATAAATCTATAATCACATTCATAAATAACTAGTAATTAGAAAACAGGACAACAATCTGAAAAGAGTTTGGAAGTACATAATTTTTGAAACTCAGATTTTTGTCTGTTTCTTTGAGGTTTGGCTTTGTTTTGCGTTTTTGTTTGTTCATGTTTGCTTTCTTTTTTTAAACACCTTCCTCTACATGGCTAATGGCGGGGTAATGTATGTTCATCTGAATGAAGTTAAAGTTGCACCATCACATGTTAGTGAAACACACCTACAGATCAGCATCTGCTCATCTGAACTAGATCTGTCTTCAAATATTTCAATTTTAGTTTCAGTTATGCTGTGCCCAAAAATCCACAGTGAATCTCAGTAACACTTTTAGATTTTACCTCTAAAACACTTCCTGAAATTTAAATAACTGATCACTCTTTTTTTTTTTGTAAATCTTCTATTACTTGCACTTCCAGAGGTTATACCTAACCTCTTTTTAGTTCATATTTCTATTTTTCTTGGCATATTCGGCATTCTCACATCGAAAAACATCACTTTCAGAGCATTTTTCACAAGACACTGAACTATTCTATAGTCGCTATAACAGAAATACAGTTCAAAGCTGTAGGGTTCAGAATGCATGTTCAAGGATGTAAAACGACAGGTCATCATCACAGAATACTAAAAAAAAAGTTTCTATGAGAAAGAGACAGAGTTTGAGCACCCCATCCTTAGGAATAAGTCAAAAGCAGTCCAGCGAAAAAGGTTGGGAAGGCCAACGCCAGCTTGCCAGCCATGTAATGCAACCCTGGGCATGCTCTTCCCAAGTACACAATGCACCATTACTATTTTACAAGAAATTCAGAATAATTACTGAGAAAAAAGACTTCTTAGTCCTTCAGAATAGAATAGCTTTACATAGCTATAATGCAAATGTTTGCATCTGAGGCTGTCTTGATTCCATTTCTAGAGGATGGAGAAGTCAGGGCAACAGGACATGGTTCATTGAAACCTAGTATAGATTTTAAAACTTTTCATTAATTAATGCAGAGTGCTTACATACTCATGTCTACATCAGAGTGCGTGTCTGTTTCTCTCCATTGACTAGAAAAGCACACTAAATGACTACCTCAGATGTACCTTTACTGTGCAGACACATACATAGGCAGAATCATTATCATCTAAAATAATCACATTATTTCTTCTATCATCCATCCTCCTCCATTTCAAGCGAGAAATTAAATCATACAGTGCTAAGGACAGAAACCTATGTTGCACCTATGCAACTTCAAATCTACAGCACCATTTTCAGCGATAATATCATCACTGTCGTCATCATCATCATGGCAGCTTTTCCAAGTCTAAACTACTGTAGAATTTGTTTCAGCTTGTTTTGTCATTCTTCATATTTAAAATGAAGAATATTTGCAACGTTTACTAAGAATATAAACTTTCCATAAATGAGATTTACTCACACTGTACTATCAATTTTCCACATTGCTCCCCCCAAATATTTTCCAGTTTTCATTTCCACAGATAGAGAAGAGATTATGTAAATTCTTAACTATTCCTCATCTACCAAGAGGCATTCTTTTGTGAACAAGCTTCATATTTTGAAATCCTCTCTTTCAAATTAACTGTAATGCAGCTGCTTCTTTTGTCCAAGATACTGTGGCAAGCCCCACTGTCTGCTATCAAATGAACACAGCCAGCAGCAGAGGGTCTTTAGGGGAGGAGGGGTGTCAAGTAGAAAGTCAGTAGCTAGAACTGACTGCAGCTGGCAGGGCAGAAACAGCACAAGCATTCACCAAAGCGATCCAACATGTTCTTTTGTGTACCATTTTGTTACCTTATGCTCTAACATTGTTCATGTGAACAGTCTCAGCACTTTTCAACATCATTAAAAAACAGAAGGGGTCCCTGGTACAGATACAATGCTACAAATCTATTTCACATGTGATACAGCAAAATTATTTGTATTGAAGTGACAGGTGGGGTATAAATACCTAAGGAGAACAAAACGTAGGTAAGGAGATGTAAGAGCACATTAGGCAAGGACAGAAGGACAAGGGACCATATAAGAACCAGTCCAAGGAGTACATCAACAAAAAGAATATAGTATTATAGCCAACCCTTCGACCAGTAATTCTGAACCATCTTTCCTCCTATCACTGAAGTTACAATTGCATTCATTACTGTATGTGTAGGGAAGTAAAAGACATTAACTAAGCGAGGGATTGTCAAATGAAGATCTTGACAGGATACCTGTGTCCTTACAACTTGCTGAAGTGAACACCAAGGAGTTAGTAAAGCTATTTAGGCTGAAAGACAATCACAGCAAAAAGTACAGCAGGTAAAATTGGCCTTTAGTAACCTTTGAGCTGGAACTAGACATCAGTTCTAGCCACCAGGGATGTGAAGAAACGGCACACTCAATGCAACTATTTAACCACAAGAGTTAGTTCTAGTTTTGAAATTGTATTTCAATTAACCAGGTTCTACACAAATGCCCAATAAAGAGATGGTTCTTTGCCCCAAACAGGTCATACTCCAAATGGTGAGAGAAAACAGCCAAATTATTTGTAAGAAAGATAAAATTTATAAAGAGTGTTAATGATGTCACTGGGGGGCTTGAAAGATTCTATTTAGTCTTTAATCATATCTTTCTAGGCATATCATCTTAAAACAAGAGATTTGAGAGAAAACTAATGAATTCTATTCTAATGCTCTAATTTGCTTTATCTCAGTATTGTGTCCTATCTTATTTCCATGAATAGCTGATAATTCTGGAATAGACTTTCTGCATACACTAAATGGTTAAAGCAAAGTGATTAAAAAACTTATACAGGCTGGTTTTAGATATATATATTATCAAGAGAGGTTGTGCAGTACTTGCTTAATTAATCTTTGCTGTCTTAACACATGAACCAGATGTACTATTATGTTCTTTGTTCTTCCCTAAAGAGGGGATGAGCCGATTATTTATCTCCAAACAATAGGAGTTCATGTACCGCAGTGAAGAATTTTTTTTAATTGGGAAGGCAATCACTAACAAGCTTCAGCTGCAAACGCTTGATGTAAACACAGTACGAATTTGTTCCTGGAGTATTAAACAATGTTCCCTCCAGTAAGTACATGAAACTAATTTCTAAATAAGTGTGTAAAGAAAGGGATGGAAAGTACAGAGTTTGGAAGGAGGAAAACTCTGTTTTGTCTTTCATGTATTCATATTTACTTCTTCCATACACTAACACATTTTCATAGATAAGTTGAGATTTGAAGCTTCAAATACTGTTTACAAATAATGTGCTGAGAGAACAGAAGTTAAAGAAACTGTTGGTTGATACAACACATTCCCTATGTTATATAGCATGCAATCTAAGACATGTGAAAGGCACAGGGGAATTTATAACATTTTGTTCACAGGGCTACAAGAATACTTTGTGGAAGTTATTAACAGATTCACAGAGTACATAAACTCTTCATCACTACATAGCGCACTTACCTACCTAACTCAATCACAATTTTTATTTGATTATATATTGAAAGGTACAAATTTATTGAAAATCAGTTTTACAAAGCTTAAACATAGCTACTTACTGGTCAGCAATTTCTTAGGGACATGCTACACAAATGAAAAACTAAGATCAAAAAGCAAGGAAGTTTAGAAATGAGTAAACTGTTCTAGACAAGATATTTAGGAATTCACTTTATCTTCCTGATAAACTTCATCTCATCTGAATACTCAGTTCCCCTTCCCTCTCAATAGACTTTTCCTTGTCATAACCAAAATTTCTCCCATGAAACTAGTTTTCAATAATTCACTACAATTTGTCAGTTTAAATACACTGGTTTTTAGACATAGATCAAGCGTCAAACTGAGAACTATTACTATAAGCTCTTCACAGAAATAAGGTAAGTTTTCTACTTTAAATTAATGTAAAGAAAGAATTCAAATAAAATAGAATTTGATTAAGAAAGCCTCCTAAGAAATTGTGAGAGTATTATCAATATACCTCCTAAAATGAAAATAAGATCAAATTAGGTCAGAAAACATAACATAGGTAAAACTATTAGTTTTTCTAGAAGATCTTCCCTGTATCAGTTAAAATTAGAAGGAATCAAGCCTGCCAGTCTCTTCACAGTTTTAATTAGAAAGTACTACTTGAAGTAAGAATACTTTTATTTTTATTCACAGCTATGCTCAGAGTTGAAAAAAAAGAGAGTCAGCTATTTGGTTAAAAGTAATGTTTTCTCCTTTCCTTTTGCTTAACAGCAGGCTCTCTCAAGCTGCCATAGTTGGTGCTAAAGTGCTAACTATGTCACCATGCTGTGCATCACATTAAGTTCCCATTTCAGCTCATGAATTTCTGCCAGATTAGTCCAATAACCAATAACAGAAAATGAGAAAATTGGAGTTATTTATTACCTCTTATCACCATCTTCCCAAACTTACTGAAAATCAACAGAGTACTGAGATCAATACAATTCAGCACAACGAGATCAATAGATTACTGCACTTTCTAACCAATAGGCAGATCGAGGAAAATAAATTGCGTTGGATGTGTAATATACCCATAAAAGGATACAAGATCAAAACCAGCTGGCATCAAATATGACAGTAATAATACAAAATTGTCTAAAAAAACCCCCACAGCTACAAATTGCCAACTGCTAAAAAAGACATTCTGACAATATAAGGATAATCCTTTAGGTATGGGCAACCATGAAGTCATGGGATCAAAAGGTTGTACTACAAACTCACTTGGACAATAAAGCATGCAGGGACATACAGATTATATATGAATGCTGGGTAAGACATATGACATTATAGAAGACTAACCGATATTCTGTGCTGGCAATATGTGTCATGTATCTTCACTACACACTGAAAGATCAGGGGAAGTTTATTTAGACCAGTAATGAGAAAGAGATAAGCCCAGAGTCTACAGCTTATATTTGATCATTCCTGTCATTGGGAAGCTCTAAAGATCTTCTAACTGACCTGATAGACAGGTATACCATAACTCTAAATAGTTCCTATGAAGAAAAAATTCAAAATTAAACTTTTAAGACCTTTTTCCATATAGTTCAATTCTTTTGTAAAAGTAAATGCTTTCCCCTGCATGGAAATATAGCAGGATCATTCCAGAGATGAGAACTCCTGTGGTCAGAATGGATTAAGCTGTGCAATTTTAGGTACCTTCCTCTGAAACAAGAGGAGAGTGAAATGCAAACAGTCATTTTCAGACTAAATCAGTTACAGGACAGAAGCAGAGGCTGATGACATCCTCTCTTGTAATTTAATTTTAGAACTCAAGAAGTGATAAAAATAGGGAAATATATGAGAAAACATTTGCTTATATTCCAGAAACAAAATTCGAGAAAATCTACATAGACAATCAACTCCAAGAGAAACATAACTTTTACAATCATCTCCCTTCTGAATATTCACTACTTAGTAATTCCACCTTTCAACAACATATAATTATTCTAACATTCTAACATATAAAATAATTATTCTAACATTATCAACATTTTTGTACAAAACTATTCAAATCTACCGAATCTTAGTACCACCTAATGGGTGTATAAAGCAAAGACACTCTTCAAAATCAGATGCATGATATGCTACAATTATGTCTTAAATTAGTTTGCAATATTAACTATGAGATAAACTTTATTTTTTTAAACATTCAACCAGAAAACAAGAAATCTTACTTGAATATAAATTTAAATATAAATATAAGTCATGAAGGTCTAAATGCTAAATTCATTTGAGAACAGGATAGAAATATATTGTTCCAAAGTCACCCCCCACACTCACGTAGCTAATGCCTGCTATGAACTCCTCAATTATTTCAGGTAAAATTTTAGCCCTGACTATTCATTTATCCAAGAAAAGGACAAGCACAACACTTAGGGAATTTCACAGTAATAGGGAATAAAGAAAAGTGGTTTAACAGAACCAGCAGGAACTTTCATTTTTTCAGCATTTCGCTTATTTAAAAAAAATAATAAAATTAATGTACTTGCTGACATATAACCAGTACAAGAATATGCCCTGTATTTCTTACATACTGCAAAATAAAAATGGCTCCACTTATCTTCGTGCCACTTCATAATAAGGCCTCTTAGGGAACAGTGTGGCACCACACATTTTAAACCAGACCTTTTTCTGTGGAAATTCACCTACCTGCTCACTTTTTAAATGGCAAGTATAATATTAGTGTTAAATAATAGTGCTAAAGCCAGATGTAAAATGTCCCTATGAGCAGTCCCTGCAACAGCAAGGAAAGCTGGAACAGCTGGAACAATACAGATGATCCAGCAAAAATGAGTAATTCTTATTCTGTCAAGAGTTGTCAAATGTGGAATGAAAAACTTCGTATTTTTAAACATTAACACAATCTGAGCCTGTAGAAGCGATTAAGAGTGTTTTCAATCTGAAAAAAGCCTGTTAAGTTGACAGTATTCATAGAATCGAATCATGGCACTATAGAATCGTAGAATCAAATTCCTCTTTATCAAATTGCTACGTCAAGGGAATCCAACATAATGCAGTAACAGAGTTAGAACTATAATCAGGATGTGGATATCTGGTGTCCAGAAAGCCTACAACATAATATAAACCAGAATACAAATCAAGTAAGTAGATAACAAAACCAGGCATCTTTCCAATCTTGCAATCAGAATTTTACCACAGCTGTCAATTTACGAAAAAAGGGCAGTTTGAACATCAAACCGTCATCTGAAAAAAAAGTCACAAACCATGCTTCCAACACAACAGGGACAAATAAATCTTGCAGGTAAATTGCCTCATACTGTTCCAGTTTACATATAGAATACCAGATAATCCTTATTCTATTCATGTAATGCAGACAAGAAAGCAAGAAAAGAGAACATATATCTCTCAGATTTTTACACTCCAAGAAAGGGCAATTTTTCCTCCCTTAATTACAGAAAATTACATTCCTCTGGCTCCCTCCAGCTGGAACTATGTTATGTACATCAGTGGTTTTGTGAATTCCTAATAGACCCATATCATATTGGCACTTAACACACTACTCAATCTCAAATCTGCACTTATTCTAACTTCAGATAAAAAGTTCTTAACTCTGTGGACAATAATTTGCAACGCTATTTATCTTTATGACAGACGGAAAAATTTTACGTTTGTTAACCTTCATTCCAACTTCTCACACATTGATAACTACGTTAGTTTTATGAATTTGTGGTACTCTTAAGAAAATTCAAATGCTTTTCTTAGATCCAGTACCAAAGAGATAAAAAATGTCTAATAAATTAAATACAGACTATGACGTGTAAGATACCTGATGTATCTCCGAATACTCATAAACATCCTTTCTAGAAATCTCTGATTGAATATACACTATAGTCAGAAATAAATTCTAATATACAACTATCTGAAAAAAATTGCCAAATGTAATGAGTAACATTAAAACCAAACCTGGGATGACCTAACTTTAGAGCATTAGAGTAAAAATGCAACCAAACTGAAGTTACTGATTAGTTAGTTACCTATTTGGTAATTTTCAGCTATGATATACTCTGACAAGTTACCAAATCTCTCTGCATAGATGTTTTTCCAAATATTCAGGGATGTATTACCAGGAATAAAATATGCAAAAGAACACAAGACAAAGGGTTTCATTCCATTTTACTTCAGATAACATCATAGCTCAAAACTACAAGTAGATCGAATCAATCCTCTTTATGAAAAGCCATTTCATAAGAAAGCAAAAGCAAGATAAAGTGTCTAGAAAATGAAAAATGGTCAGGAGAACTGAACTGACTTGAAGAAGCAATTACTGAATAATTTTTGTAGAGGAAAAACCATTGGTTAATTTTGGCTTGTAAACTGTAACAACAATATCTACTAGCTTACTGATTGTGATATGAACAACCTTTGTCCTCTTCAATGTAAAATGACCTCATTTAAATTAAATTGGTGCTGATGGTTCTTGCCCAATGCTTTGTGCATAAATTCATTTGTGTCCTACACTAAGGCACAATTTTATGAAGAGCATAATGTCGTATTTCTATCTTTCTATTTTCTGTGGGAAGCCTAAAATGAAGTACTACTCTTATACAAACCAGAACTGAATAGACTCTTGGAACCTTTGCAGAATGCGCTTTCAGAAGGCATTATAAAATTTCTTTGTATCCCTCCATTCTGTTGTAATTGCCCTTGGACACAATGAATATTTCCTCTCTGCACAGTGGCTCCATATGGGGACACAAATAATACTCCTGGTTGTTCCTGCTGCACCTAAGTAAGGAAACTCTAAGACTTTTCTGTTGTTGTAGGATACAGACTGCACACCCCAGAGTCACACTGTTTTCAGCACTGTGTGAAAGTGTATTTGCATCTTTTCAGCATTTTCACCATGTTTTACCTTTAAAAACATTTCAGCCATTTGCTCAGCCATATAGCCAAAGAGACCATCAACTGTGCAAGTTCTGTCCCAGGCACAGAATGTACTGCCCACTGGTGATGGCAATATCATCTTCAGTATGTTAAATTATTACACAAAATTGTATCTGAAGAAAAACATTTTAAGATCTCATCCTCTCAAATGGCTGCAAAAATCAGTTCTCTAACCTCCAACCTCTTGGTTCAAAAATAAATTTAAACAAATTCAGTGAGCTGTCACAGTGAAACACAATGTGTTTTAAAAACAGTATTATGACAAATTACAGCTACTAAGAAAAACAGTGAGTATTTTGGAGAAAAATGAGCACTGAAAACTTCTCAAATGAATACAGACGATTCATGTATGTACTGAGATCAAGAGGCTATAAGTAAAACGGTCAAACCTTACATTAACTTCCTCTCAAAAAATCCTCACTAGATGTGTAAAAAGTTTGATTAAAAAGAGCACAAACCCAAAAGAAATTTCAACTTTTAAGGGGGTAATTGAAAAAATCTTCATTTGCAGAAGTGGAAATTTGCCTTCCCCCCCCCGGTATTACTCTCTTGCACTAGTTAGTGAGGAAAACCAAAAATGAATGAGCCTAATTCTTTCTCCTGTAACCTAATTACAGCAAGAACTTACAGCAGAAAAAGTTTAGTTTCGTATTGGTTACAAAGATCACACTTGTAAAACAAACATGCTAAATCTGTTTGAAAAAAGTGTGAGAGCATTTTAAGGAGTAATAACATTAAAAGGCAAAAGATTAAGATTCAAATTTTAAGTCGAAATTCTATTTAGAAAAATGAGACACTTTCAATAAAGCCTACCATTAAGACAGAAAATGAAATTTTGCTGCTCATTAGCATAAAAGTCACTTTTGAAAAGCTAATAACCAAAATTTTCATGTGAATAGGAATTATATAGAAAAACAAGAAGCAATAAGAAATATCATGAAATCAGCAAGAGACAGATCTTAAAGCAGCTGCTAGTCCTTCTTGAATCTTGACTGCGATTGTTGATCAACTTTCAAGCTAAGGCGTGCTATTTCCGATAGTACATGGGGAGAATTAATATGCATTTGGTTCATGTACAGCCTTTGAGTTTACAAATTAAAGAGTACATAAAATTAATCTTGAATCAGTTAAGAAGCCAAATATTTTACTTAAAACATTTTAAACTTCTGTACAATTTTATAATGATTTCTATGCTGTACACACAAACAAGAAAATTAAAAATTGTGTTACCAACAGTAAAATGTATCAATACTGCAAAAGATAAATGAGATCCTAAATATTACTTTGTTTGAAAATCATATTTACAAAACAACTAATGACAAAAATCAGTGAAATGCAAATTGTTTTTAACTATTCAAGAAAAAAGCAAATATATATTATGCCTAGTTTAAACTACTTTCCAAACCTCTTTTAAGTTCTGTTGTATTTTATATTACTTTACACTGGACATTTCAATATTTTTAACTAAAATTTAATGTAAAAATGGCTTTATAATAAAAATATTCTTTAATAATTTATAAAATTTTATTTTTGTATGAACATATTTAATTTCAAGTTCTTTGCCCTAATCCAGTTAAGATTAAATACAGTCTTTTTATATCTTTACAGCTTAATCTCCAGCTATTCAGAAAATAAAGAATTACAGCTATTGTTTGATAACACTGCCATCTAGTGGAAACTCTAAATTAGAATGAAGCATTTCTTTGAACTTGTTCATTCTGGAATTTAGTCTAAGGTGGAACTACGTTGTGCCCAAATTATGTCTTCAGTACTACTTAACTGTACATTGGAATAATGACATCTGTTCTCTTATCTGGAATGCCTGTTAAATATGCAGCTATACTAATTTTGAAAATATATTGCAGAATATAATACATTCACATCTAGTATATACTAAAATGCTTTTGATAACCAAAAATAAGAGAATACAAAGCTAAAATCCTACACACAAACATGTATGTTCCTAGAACTTTACATGAATGCAGACAATAAATTGAAATATTACTTGGTTAAATTTGATACCTAATAAAGAAAGGTGGAAAATAAATCAGTAAATTAAAGTTAATTACAACTGGAAAGTAGGCAGAAATTGAGAATTTCTAAGGTGGAAATGATATCTAAGAACCAAGTTGATAGTAGAAAATCATCTTTACTTATACAGAATCGGTGAATATACACTTGACAAACCCAGAGCTCCAGAGAAAATACTAGATTTACTTAATTCCACTCAGTTCTACAGTTATGCTGCCATCTAGTGAAACAGGATACTCACTGCAACACTTAAAATTCGGCCAAATGAAAAACAAAAAATAGGTACATGTACCACAGTAAACATTGTTCACCAGTAAATACCTTATTCCCTCTGCTTCACCACTACACTTTGTAACATGTTACAAGGTGACTAATTTTGGCCATTGGACAGTGAACATTTATACACCTAACCTGAAATGCAAACAGGCTTACAGACTTCAGTGAGAAACCAAGGAACTGATCAGCACAGACCACAGTCCAGGATCAGGGAAAAGTTAGCTATTAGCACATTTCAGACCATTGCACAAATAAAGTACTGGATTCACAACTAGTAATACAGATCAATATTACTCCAAGACTTCAATTTAACTTACCTGTTGTGGTTGTTTTCTCATTACATTTAATTAGAATGATGACTTGCAAAAAACTTTAAAACTTTGAGAATCCCAGACACTTAAAAGGAAATGAAGAAAGTAAGCACACACTCACCTGCGAAAATATATTTGCAGTTGGAGCAACTCTATTGTCCACAATACTATATAATATTGCTAACAATCTGTCCAGGGGAAATGGCTTTGGCCCAAGGAGGTGATTGCTGGTCTGGAAGAGAAACAAAAATTTTTAATCCAATAGGTCTTTCCCAGAGTACCACAAGATGTTATTCTCACATCTGTTCGGCCTCTGGGGAGGCACTGTGATTCACAGCAGTCTTTCATACAGCCTACTTACACGTATGGAAAACACTGAATACATGCTGATTGATCAAGAAAAAGATATAGACAAAAATATTTAACATGGCAAGTGTTCAAACTGCACAATAAATAGGAACATTTTTTAGCTGTAACAGAGGATCTTATGCCTAATTTCCCGTCACTAGATTAATAAATTAACTTATTTAATGACCTTGCCCAATCTAAGGAATAAAGAGGAAAGGCTATGTTTTATGGCATCCAAAGAATCACAGAATGGCTTGTCTTGGTAGGGAGCTTAAAGATTTCTTCCAAAGGAGGAGGACAAAACTAGACAGAGAATTCCAGAGGCAACACTAACAGTGCTGAGTGTAAGATGCAGAGTGCATATGCCTCCCACAGGTTTAGCTGGCTGAAATAAAGAGTTCAGATTGCTGAGCCCAAGGTCAGCTTCTTGGCTGCTAAGAGCTGCTATATAATGAGCTACCAACCAGCTACAGACAACTGTATTATGAGAACACAGCATATTTACCCAACTTCACATGTACAGAGCTCTTTTGCACTCTCCATGCCTCACACCTCAGCTGACACTGATGGCCATTTCAGGCATTACAGATTATTGCAAGTAGTAACGCTGCATTCACTTGAATTCAAAGGAATACAAAGTCCTGATTGCTCAATGCTAAGCATTTTCAAAATAACCAATTCTACAAAAAGATGTACACTTTATAAGGCAGAACCAGGCAATGTTCCAACTCAGGCAGCATAGTTAGGACTACAGAGATTTATGACCCACACTTTCCAAAGTTCTTACAATGGAAATACTTGTTTTATTTTAAGCTTGTATTTAATTCTTCTGCTCTGACATCCAGTTACCTTTCTTGTAGTATACATTGATTTATTCTTACTAGCAGACCAGCCAAGATTAATGACAATTTTCAAAGGAAAGTTTCTTTCAAAATGCTTCTGGGAAAGAACACCTCAAATATACCACCAGCACCTCTGTGGCATTTGTCATCAGTAAAACACAACCACTCATTTCTTCAGCAAAACTAAAAGGTATTTCCAATACGTTTTAACTTTTCAAATCCAGGAGATGTCCCCAAAGCTATCTCTCGGATAACAAAAGAAGCAATGTGAAAAATCATGGAAACACATAGTCAAGACTTTAGCATGGCATCCTCAATCAGAATGCAGATGTGGTGTTAGTTATAAACTGTACAATCACCTGCCCTTCTGCTTCTAAACATGCCAGTTCTGTGAACTACATTCTTTACTGTCAACAGACTAATTAAAATCAGGGCACTCCAAACAGCTAGCAGAAGGTAATCTCTGAAGCTCTGTTTAGCATATGCAGTTACTTCAGAAATTTCTTGCTCTTTATTTAGACAAAGTACTGTTCGGAACTTCCAAATTATCTAAAAGAAATGCTCCCCTCTATAAAAAGCAGAAAAGTTAATTCTCAGATAATAAATTCTTGGAAGAATAACAGTGGTTTAGAAATTAATTCAAACTAACATGGTAAAGAATCCGAATTTTACAAATCTTCTGCAAGGGGATAAGGCAGAATGCTACACAGGATAGTATTTATAAAAATGCAAGGCACTCAACATCTCTCAAAAACAAAGGCATCTTCCAGAGTCAGAAAACCTGGTCAAAAAGTTTAACAGCCATCAAATTAACTCTGTATGTCCTCTAGCACCTTTCCACCTAGGCAATACATCCATCATTCAGAAAAGACTTTTCCCCAGTTGCCATTATGTGTGTTTGTGCTTTTTATCTGCAGTGCCAGTTTCATGTTTCCTCTGTTTATCTGGCCTAAGTCTTTCACTATCCCACAACCACAAGCTGCGTATTCACACTCCAAAATCTCACAAACAAGAATGAGAGCCCCAAGTGTTCTTTAAAGAGCAAAAACTTAACACAAACCAAGTTACCTGCACAAAAAGGAGAAACTCCTTAACCTCAACTGACTGAATTTTCCATTTCTTAGCATGTACTTGAAGACAGAAGGATACCTCTGTCTTTTTTTGTAAGGCAGAAAGCATTTCCAAATTTCTCTGGTTGCTATACAAATGAAGTATGTTCAGCTGTAAGCTATAAATTCTGATACAGAACAAATCCTAGACTGAAATTTAAGCAGATATACAAGATAAACTCATATCTAATAAAAAACACACCAACACATTTGATCGTCTGACAGACTGATATCTGAAGAAGTTCACTCCCGCAAAAATAGCTTCACCAAGATCTCTCACTTGCCACTAATCTGGGAAAGCATTATTCCGGGACAACCATGCAAAGAAACCCAGTAAATTCTGCTTTTATCAGCAACAGGGCATTTAATAGAATGATAAGAGTCAATTTCTCCCCTCATTCACAAGATTCACTTTTTGTAATTAAAAAAACTCCACAGCCTCTGGACTGACACCGTTAAGAATCACAAAATAGATTTTTAGTATTGGTGTACCGAAACTTTTAAGGAAGGATTTATTTAATCTTATGTCAGCTTCCCGGCAAGCAGGTATGGAGAGCCAAATCAGTTTTCTAAGTTCCCATTATAGCCAGCAGATATCTAATCAATACAATTTGCGGTGCAATTCATCTGCCTGAACGTAGAACCTACTTTAGTACGAGCCAAATCATACCCTACACTCCAATGACTGCATCAACTGGCTCTGCATGGGCTATAAAAAAACCCCACTGGTTTAGATGCAGGCACCCACTAGAGTTAGGAGAATCTGACCTGTAAATCAGTTTTTAGACAAGCTTCTCTGAGTAAAGGTATATTTTAGAAATAAAACTATCACACCAACTGAAGCAAATGAGTCTATTTATAACATTACATCTGTAATTTTTTATCCCTATATTTCAATTTCTCTCACTATAGAATTCTTTCTATAAAGATTCTTTAAGGAATATAAATTTTTTTTGAGAGAAATGCTGATACTTGACTACTCCACTTATGATGTCCTTTAACTAGCTTTATTAAAGACTTTGTTGTACACAGAAATATGGCTTTAGGAGACAATTTTATGTTACAGTTTCAATAAAATAAAAATGTCTGTATCTCACAGAAATTTGTATCATACAAAACAAATGCACCAAAAATTGTTATTTCTGCAATTTTGCTGTTTCTACAGTAATCAATGACACAAAATGAAATACAAACCCCCACAAGTATAGTAGAAAGAAAACTCTTGCTGCCAAGCTCAGCTCAGAAAGATAAAACACATACCTTCTCATGCTTCTTCAGAAAGTTGGTCTTTCTAATTTTCCCATGATGCTGCAAACAGACAAGAGCAAAGATAATTAGAACAGTCATCAAAGAATGTATACACTACAAACGGCAGTATGTTACTCTAGGTCTACTTCTTTACTACACTTCCAGTATTTGCCTTTGATGTTACCACCAATCATTCTTACTATAAGCCCTAAAATTACACTTGCCTTTCTTCTTGTTTCAACTTGTCCCAAGAGGTACAAAGCTAAAACACAACATGTTAACATTTTCTGGTGACATGCATAACTTCTTTTTTAATCTATTCAGGAATTGATGAGAAGAGGTAGTAAAAAGTTGTTTTTAGTATGACTTCATGCCACCATCCTCCTCATGTCCTCAATCATCTGATGAAAAAGACAGATGACGACTATCTTAATTTTTAAAATGCATCCATGTATAAAATCCACCAGAATTTTCACCTTTTATTGACCCTATTTTAGAATTTGGATGATACACAAGTTGGCAGAATGATGACCGGAAATTTAATCAATACAAGACAAAGGTAGTTCAAGGTTTTTGAGCTAAATGACAAAAGGAAGGAGAGGGGGAGGGTGGACGGGTAGGGGTGGGTGTTGAAGAGACAAACATAATTTAAAAATGTGCAGCTTTAAAGCAGTCTTAAGACAAGAAGGACTATGAAAGAAAATAATCAAGTGCTCTTGGATCTCAACTGGAAATGTGAGGACAAGACAAGGGTAGAAATAAAGTAAACAATGTTACAAATTAATGGGTTAAAAAAGAAACAAAAAAACCACAACAGAGACATGAAGGATGAGGTGTAAGTGATGCAAAATTCGTAGAGAGGTGTAATATTCCTTAAACATATTTAAGTGTTATTTCTCAAAATATCATCTGATGAGTTTTTCCACAGCCCTGAGAAACATACCTTATTAATAAGTATACCTTATAAGCATGCTCAATGAATCAGGGAAAAAATAAAGAAATTATATTTTCATTATAATGTTTAACATCTTGTACTTAGTATTTGTGGCCCTACATACTCAGCTATGTTAAAATTATCTCAGTAAATGTGGCTTTTCTTTACTGACTTCTGAAGAGCTTAATATTAGACAGGTTCACTTCACACAACTTGTCTGATAAAAAAAATAGTTAATTCGGTTAATATATACTACACATAGACAGCAAAGTAATCTTTTTATCATGCCTTTGAAAAAATTACTGCAGTGATAACCATGACCTTTCAGAGGGGAAAGTGATCAAGCCTGCTTGATACACAGCATGCTTGGGATGGATCACAATAAACTGCACTCCTGCATTTTAAAGGTTACACTGGGATCTCCATATGGTATATATGGTACCCTATTTCTGTGCAAGCACAGAACTCATGAAAAACGCATGAAATTCAGAGCTAGATTTCAATTAGCTTTTAATGCTATTTGCTATTAAAAACTTCATATATACATATTGCTATTCTTTCTTGTTTTAAAGAACTACCTTCCAAACCAGCTTTCATATTTTTCTCTCAATCTACTGCAAAGCTCTTGAATTTTCACATAACTAATAGCAGTGGTGCCAATTATCACTTCCCTGCTCTGTCAGGCTGTTAGCATTCCAGGCTCCCCCAAACTGTGACTATTTTTATCTATACTACAGCCTAGCATCTATAGAGTATTGTAGATTAGCAACTCAATGACCATCTTTTTGTTTGCATCCCTTTTGCTTCTACTAGTCCTTAGTTAAATCGCTCCAGAAGATACTTTTCTGCCCTCTGTTCTGAATCTCATTACAAACCTGATAAAAATCATATTCCATTTTCACTGTTCACATAACTCATAAAAATACTCAGCTTGAAACGCAAAAGTGTTGGTTTTGTTGGGTTTTGAGATGCAGCTATTTCTGAAGTTCAACTTTAGATGATGAAGGGCTAGCTGATACCACATGACACGTACAAAAAATGGTGACTTCTGCTTCATTAGTTCTTGGGAAAAATACCTGATAGCACTGATAGAAATAACTTTATGGTCCATGCTTCAAAAACTTTAGAAATTCATATTTATTGTATAAAAGTTTAGGAGAGTTCACGTGCAAGAGTGGAAACTCACTCCAAGATACTCAAAAAAGAGAAAGGAAAAAAAATGAGGTTGAAAAGGTTGCTTAGGGAACACAAGGAAGATGTGGCACATTTTGATAACATGTTCTACAGACTTGACTCTTGTACGCTTTCCCGTTTCTGTATAGAAACATTTCTTCTGCAAATAAATCTCTAACAAGAAAATGCTCAAGCCAAGTGCAAAGAACAAGGCTTGCCCATAAAGTTGTCTACCTACACTTACTACAAGTAACTCTCCACTTAGGAAAGAACTAAATAGAAGGGTGAAACTATAGCTTTCAGTAAGATCATATCAGAATTTAAACTGAAAACATACTAGTGTATCATCACTAGGAACTGCAGTAACTTCTCAAAACATGTATCTATGATTTTTTTTTTTTAAGAGGGAGAAAATAATATTTTTACAAATGTCTTGCCCTCATTTTCTTTCACTGCTTACACCTATCCATCACGAATACCATACATTTATATGTACATGCATATACCAATACACACTGTAATAGTTGGTAAAATGCATAGAAAGCCTAATTGTCCAATCACTTTTCTGATCTGTCTTCCCGCCTACATTTTGTCAAATTAGTAACTCAAGATGAGACAGTGAGGCAGGCTTGAGGAGCTTGAAGATCCTGGGTCAGGAAGAGACAGACAACAACCAAAGGCACCACAGCACTTGTTTGCAGTATGACCACAACTTAGCCCATAGGAAAAAAGGAGAAAAAAAATCCCCTCAACTTGTACATGGCAAGAACTCACAGAAAATTATATTTAGCCCAGGAGTTGTTAGTAAGGATTAATACATTCCTCCTAAAACATGCATTACCATCATTTCAACAAACACATACCAGGCAATGTAAACACATCTTCTGCAAAACCAACTGCTCGTATGTTTCTGTTTCAGAAATTTGGAAGTGTATAAATAATCTAACAATGCGCTGAGTCATTTTACCTCATTAAAGGCAAAGGTAATTATGGTACACTTTACTCTGGAAATTTAGGTGTGGCTTTTAACTAAGGACACCGCAGTCACTCCACTCAAATCTTTCCAAAACAAAGCTATATCAACTTAAGAAAATAAAGCACAATGCTTGTGCTGTAACAGTGTTACACATAACATGACATGAAGAGGAAGCTGGATTTATTAGACATTTATAATCACATATGTATCATTACCAATCACATATGTGATCTACAGAAAAGCTTCTCATCAAATCAAACAAAGCACATACAGAAATAGAGCTCAAAATGAATAGCTGAACAAGTTTTAAACTAGGAAATTCAGTATGCAGGAATCTAGTAAACAGCACCAAGAAATGAATCTTGTTACCTTAAGAAAGAATCTCTTATCTGTCCTAACAGGATTGTAGGAGGCAAGGTAAGCAGCTATTAGAAGAAATTTGGAGTAATAAGGAAGTTCCACATGGGTATGTGCAGAAAGTCCTGTAAAATAAACAAATAGTTTAAGAGTACCAAAACCCAGATTGAACATCCACAAACTTCAAATTAGATGTCCCTGCATTCTTTTTCTTTTCTTTCTCTCCTGCTCTACCACCGTAAGAAAATGAGTATGACTACTTTTCCAGCCCCATCATCATACAAACTCAGGGAAGGGCCAAGGAGCACGGCACAAAGCTAAGCAAAACAAACATTTTGAAACCTTTTTGGACTCATCTCAGCAAATGTACTTGAAGCATCACAGATGTATAAATTTTCCTGGAAAATAAATAAATAAATACTTCCAGGCTACTTTCATTTAAGGTAATTTTTCTGGCACACAAGGCAAACGAAGAGATATATTTGAATACAATGGCAATTTTTACCACGACTCAACCTTTAGACTGTTCCAGACTGAAAAACAGTTTGTCCAGGAACAAGGCTGGCATGGGGAAGAAAGAAGCAGTGCTGTGCTTCCGAAAAACAGTTCATCCAACAATTTTTAGGCACTGTTCTACTTCCTACAGAAAATGTTTTAAAAATTTTAAACTTGATCCAATTGACTTTGCCTCCTTGCATACTTAAGATTAAACACACACATTAAAATCCACAAGAACAACAGTGTAGTGAATATTTGCTTTCCCTCTTTTTCACTTTGAATTTGTATTTTTTACCTTTAAGTCCCCTGCTCTTGTTTTACACTGCTTATGCTTAAGAATAGGATCATCAAACCACCTTAGTTCAGCTGTCTAACTATAGAAATCATTAAAGGGTCTCTCTCATGCCCTTTCTGCTCAGTTTTTTACTTCAAGATCCTTGCTCTGTGTCACACCTGTACCCGTACCCTTATGTTTAAATCCACAAATAACAGCAAATGAAGATCAAGGAATTAAACATGTTTAAAAGTTATAGTTAAGTTCCACAGTATAGAGAGAAGCATCCTAGATGACAGCTAGTAATGATTTCCTCTCATGTAAGAATAGTACAGCAGTTTTACTTTCATTTCCAATTAAGAGATTCTCTTATACTGCATGCTAATTATAAAATGCAATACCAAATAAACTCTTATAGACAGAAAATTTAGTTTAATAAAAAAACGTTAATACAAAAATGGTTTTTTCTCCATTCTTCTGGTCAGCCAATATTGCATCACACATGGAACTATTTGATGATTCATACCTTTACTAGAGTTAGAATTTTATTTATTAGAATTTATTTTTAAGCATGTTGCTATCAAATGCTGTCTAGCAACATGACACTTTTTCGTACTACATGTACCTATGAAAATGCACTTTAAATGAAGTCTCCTTTCTTGAGATTGCCAGGCGCAAAATATTTCATGGTTATCTGGGAGGGAGTTTAATAAGAACACTTTGAACCAAACTGCTTTGCTCAAAATTGTTGAAAATTCACTGACCATAAACCAAACATAGGAAACAGTCAGATAATTGCATTTCTCTAAAAAAATTATTAGTCATGATAAATAATATGAAAAAGCGTTCCTAAACTACAAACTGGGCAAAAGACTATGACCAACTGACATTACCAGGGAAATATTTTAGTATTCCTTCCTAAATTGTAAGTGAAGGCTCACAAATATATTGGAATTCAACTTTTCAGCCTATAAAAAGTATAAAATCAACAAAGCTCTACTTGTCCAAGGAAAGAACAGAGAGAACACTTGCAGTTTTGACACTTCTCTTTGCCAAGAAATCTAGACACAGGACAAGTGTTTTGTTTAGGAACGTGCTAATTCAGTGCAATATACCAGGTATAACATTCTCTTCTCCCCACTTGGACAATTCTGCCAGTTGGCACACAGAGGTTTGACTATCAGGGGTCAGACCATTCCTCACCCATTCTTACATATGAAATACTGATGTAAAGAAGATTGCTTTTACCTGCAAAGCATTGTAGGAAAGATTTCTCCCAGTATATATGATAGTGGAAAAATAATCCTTTGTAGAACACCATTTCAAAAAAAACGTGATTACCCTGAACTGTAACTGAATACTAACAGGTAGCCTTGTCTGTGCAGTTTCATTCATGTGTTCTCAGATGACAATGGCCAAGTGAAACTGAAAAGTAAATTTCATGTTACAACCCCCTACACAGTTACTCTGTTTGATACCTTTCAATTGCCCAGGCTCTCCACCATCATGCTGCAAACGCTCCCACTGTGAGCTGGAAGACAGATAATGCAAATACATAATGATTAAGTATTTGTTAGTCTTTCAGAGAAACTACCTGCTTGGTATATGTATATTTTAATTTTGTGACACTGGCTAGCTAGCTACAGTTAGTGAGAGAATAATTAAAAATACAAGGTCTTACTATCTTGCATACAAGTTTTAATAATCTGCAGACTATGTATTTGAAAACAAATAGCAAAACATAATGTTAGATTAAGGTATAAATGACCTAATTGTAAAATACCAATTTCTTTCCATCCAACCACCACCAGTAAGAAAATATCCACAGCATTCCAGGTTTCAAGAATAATGCAGAATTGGATAAAAAGTAAAAACACTGACAGTTTTGATTCTTTTTCATCTGCTTAATAACTCTTAATGTTTGTGAGAACAATACTATAATTACTTCATAATTTAATTTTGAAGTCAATGAAAGTCATCAAGATGGATTACTCTGTCAGTGAAAAATGCCCCCAAGTAGTTTGATGTTTTCCTAACTTCCCTTAAGGAATGACATTGCTAGAAATTTCATATATTGGATCACTTTGTATACCACAAGGGGATTAAAAAAAGATAGGTTTGTTAAAGAAACCATTTTGGCTTGTTTTTTAAAACTCTTCATGAACCAGGTTTATCAGCCATAAGCCATAAAACTTATGAGAACAGTATAATGAGAGCTCATGTAATACTTAAATTACAATGAATGACAAACCAACTCATCAATGAGTTAAGGTTTTATCCAACATCTGTTTACAGGCAGAAAAAAAAAAAAGGTTCATTTTCCTTTCAGTTCAGGTAGCACAACACCTGATAGCAAAGCTCTATTGCTATAAACCATATGGTCAAGAAAAATCTATAGTAATCATAGTTCTGTGGCCAGAAAAACTGAAAAAGTGATTTTAATTTCTCAAGCATTTACTGGTACACAGAAGTAAATCCTAGATGTGTTAAACAGAAAGTTGAAATTTCTAATAAAAATCAAATCAAGCTCAAATCTAGAATCAAAACTGTAGAGGGAAATTACTTATTTGGAAACAATTCACAAGCTATTTTGTATCATAACCTTTTATTATAACCTAATTAGAGTAGACAATTACACAATGTAAAAGTCAGGAAGATCCCGAGTAGACTGTGTAATGAAGATCAATATTGAATATAATAAATATTTGAGCCAAACAGAAAAATGTTGCATTGTACAGTGAAGCCTAGCTTGTACAAAGTAAAATCAATTCTCTTTTTGAAGGAATGATCACAGCTCTAAAACACTAGCAAAGACTTCTACTACACACTCAGGTTGTGCCCAGAATACTCAATGACATGTAAAGGAAAGAAATCAGTATGTTTTTATCAAGATAAAGAAATCAAGCAATACTGAATGATATCTCTTTACATGGTGTAACATCAGAATCACTTATTTTAAAGATAGAGAAAACATTAAACCTAAGCCAATTATTACCACTGTGAATGAACAACACCATCCTTTTTTTCTAGTAGTCTGGCAGCTTACAAAATAAATAAGGAATCTAAAACAATACCAAGAGAAATACCCATTAGCAGGACACCAGATTTTAATGCTGTCAAAAATAGCAATTCCATGTAAGAAAAAAATTTGCCCTTGGAAAAGAAAATAAGGGGTCAGAAAGCACATTCAGTAAACAAAGTTAGCTCTATCAAACAAAGCTAAGAAACATAGATACTCAAAATCTGTAATGTCTCAAGAATTTTGAGGCTTGCATGCATCCTTGGTACAGTGAGGATCTGCCGAGCTAACAAACACGGCAAAGTGTGTTTTAAACTGTGTCTGTATATTCTGGGGATGGATTCCCATGCTTGGTAGTTTCATACATTACAGAAAATGGATCTAGCATCATTGAAAAGGAGAATAAAACCTGCTGCCACTGCTTTACTGATTCAATCTATTATATGCTACAAATATCATTTTGTTTAAATTTCCTCCTGAGATATGCTATTTCTAACAGAGTATGGCAAGAAAGAAATGTACATTAAAGAAAAAATATTACATCTAGTAAAAAAGAAACACTAGCCATGAAACATAATTGAGAAATACAGTGAGAGGAAGCTTGTTAAAAACTGCAACCTCAATAAAGCAAACAAGCCCATGCCCTCCAAATTACCTGGATATTTCCCGGAGATAAACAGTCTGCATTGCCTTCTTTAAATGAGGTTCAACATTTTTCCAGAGTTTGCGGGTGTCGCGTTCATTTGCTGCACCAAGCCACAATCAATTCTGTTAAACATTTAACTCATACAACACTAAAACTCATCCCTGACACCTGAACAGTCACAGGCATGATACAGTCAAACACCCTGACTCTGACATGCTATGCTGTTTTAGGATGATGCACCATCACCACCCATCCAGCAAGCACATGCCTACCACGCAAGGCTGTTTCTCTATGACTGTTCTGAGATAATCTGCATCAGTTTAACAGAACCTCTCCTCTTGATTTATCCTCTTGGCCTTGACAGAGAAATAATTTATCCCATTACTTCATAGATATCCTGATGGTTAAGTGAGAAGAAAGATTTATAGGAGGGAAGAAGATTTTCAGGGTATTTTCATCTTTGTTTCCTAAAAAACCACCACCAAATACCACCTACTTCTTCTGCTGCAAATGCTCATGACTGGGTGTGACTGGAATAAGCAATCCTGTTGTGACCTGAGAAACCACTGTGTTACCACACCACAAGGATCAAAGTTTTCACCAAAACCCACTGACCAGTAACTGCTCTCTCATACACCTGCTCAAATTGAAGACACAGCCTTACCTTCCCCTCTTACCACTGGCTCACAGTATTTAGAAAAATTGAGCGCTGCCTACAGAAAGCAAAAAATAGGATATATTAAAGTACTATCTATCTGATCCAGCTACAGAGTATAACTCGCAGGGTAATTAATTCCTTTGCAAAACCACCAAATTCTTTTTCAGTCAATAACTATGACACTTGTTCACAAACATTATACTGTAAAACATGGCAACATTACTGTACCAAAAAATACAAACACAAGTAATCTATTACAGGTTATGTGGCTTTGAGCTCAGCAAGATCTGTTCACTGAACTCAGGGGGCTGCATTTTTTTTTTTAAGCTAACAGAACAATTTAACATTATAAACACAATAGAAATGTTTCCATGAACTTTTTTTACACCCTTCATTTTCAGATAAAACTTTCCATTCCAGGAAAAGTTCAGCACACTTACACACAAGCAGAAATTATTTACTTAAAAAAATTAACCAACCAACCACAAAAAAACCTGCTAACACACTTCATATTCAAATTAACTCTTTCTGCCTAAGGTAAGATAAAGAGATTTTTGACACTACTATAATCTAATCTATTACTTCTAAAATGTTTAAATCATAATCACACAGAATTTTGTAAAATAATAATCCTCAGATTTCATTCTCTTTTTGTCCTACTGCACTTTAATAAATTTCTGTGCTAATATACAAAACTCAATGCAGTAACTTCCATACATAAATCTAATAGAATTCCAGGATGTATTATTAATAATCACACATAATAGCATACACATTTAAGAGTCTATAATAGACACTAAGGAGTTCAGAAGCCTACATTCAATTGTATGTGCCTGTCACTATCTTCTGCGGAAGACACTTGTCAACCACAAAAGAATTTAGGGTCTAATCACATAAGTATTTTCATCGTATTGGTATTTCACACACAAGCAAACAGTACATCTAAAGGTAATGAAATTCTCATAAGCGGAGCCACTCAAGTACATGTCTGCAAGAACTGTAACCCTGGTTTCTATTTCTGTCTCCAGCAATCTCA
Organism: Dasyornis broadbenti; assembly: GCA_013397935.1. Taxonomy (NCBI): domain Eukaryota; kingdom Metazoa; phylum Chordata; class Aves; order Passeriformes; family Dasyornithidae; genus Dasyornis; species Dasyornis broadbenti. The sequence continues at coordinate 3,473,838 of VZRN01011464.1, read as the reverse complement.
TTTAAATATAAAACCTGCACAGTTAACAGATAAGTTCAGTTGAAATTTTGCAACATGTTCCTGAGGGAAATGGAGGCAGAACATTCAGATCATCTCTCTAGCACTGATTTGTTCAGTGATCACGTCAAACTTGTAAAACTTCCTTGTACACAGTATAGTTATTTAAATAATAATTGGATAAGTTAATGTTTGTTATTGGTCTTTAGCTTTTCTTATGCAAAGATCACCAGCAAGTAACTTAATTTTCTCCTGTTGTTTGTTTACTATTACATTCTTCAATTGATATATGGTTAAAACTCCTTTTTCCAAATACTTTCAAAGTGTTACCAGAAAACTACACAACACTGGAAGCCTTTTACAGCCACCAAAACAACTGCAACCTTTATTACAGATTTTTAGGGCAACTGGATTTTGAGCTACCACATTCTTAAGAGCGAAAATTTACACTACATGTAAGGAAGACTTTTTTACTATGAAGGTGGTGAGACACTGAAACAGGCCACATTCAAAACTGTGGATGCCCCACTCCTGAAAGTGTTGAAGGCCAGGTTGGTCTAGTGGAAGGTGTCCCTGCCCATGGCAGGGGAGTTGGAACAAGATGATCTCTAAGGTCCCTTCCAACCCAAACCATTCCATATTCTCTGATTTTCTCTTTGTCTCAGCATTCAACAATAAATCTAGACTTTCAGAGCCCATTTGGCAAAAGACACCTCAAAACAAAACAGAATCTGCAAAGAAGCTCAGCTCACCAGATGCCGAAGTTCTTTAAGGTCCCTACAGACCATGTAGAAGACACCAAGCAAAATATTGATATATGCAGCATAGAAATCTGCAGAATATTCTGGGGGATGATTCTGAGACAAGATCTTCTGCAGATGTCCTGTTTAAACAAAAATATATTTTCCTTGTTTAAAGGCAACTTAATAAACAGACCACATTTGTGGAAAAGCAAAAAATAATCATCACTAAATAAACCCCCCAAAAATCCACCAAAACCTACACTGATTTAAAGAACCCATGGAATTAAAGATTACTTTGAGATGTCTGGCAAGTGGAAAAAGACAAGACCTTTAGAGGTTGTGTGAATATAGACTTTTAGATTCCAGTAGCTATAACATATTCTGGGTTCTGCAAAAGGCACACTAATAAACATGAAAAAAACTTTTGAATGTCCTTTGGCAAAGTGTTACACAATCCCTGAAAAGCAAATTAAAAATTAGTTTACCTATGCTGTAATCAGGAAAATACATGGTGAATGGCTCAAAGCACCCAACGTTTGGACGGAACAGTTCCCACACTATTTCACTGAGCAGGACAACTGTCACATTTCTGTCAGTCTACACAAGGAAGAGAAAAAACTGAATGAGAGAGTGACAGGCAGAGAAATAACAAAATAACAGTGCATGTTAGAGCACCAATGAGAAAAATTATTATTGTGACTTTTCTGTTTCACAAAATCATTGAATTTACAGTTTATTACTATGCTAGTAAATTGTATTAAAGCTTCAGCTGGCCTAATCAAGCAGCTCATACATTTGCAAATCTTCCTAATTATACGATATTTCTCTCCAATCCTGACACACAAGCTTTGTGGGGTGATACACAATACCAAATAGATTCCACCCCAAAATAAAGAGAACATTTTACTTTAGTACTTAAACACAGACTTTCAGAGCAAACAGGAAAAGTTAAAAAGCAAAAAGAAATCTCAGCACTTCTGGAACCAAGCTATCTTGTACTTTATTTTAAAGGCAATCTTGTCTTTAAAAACAAACACAAGCAACTTAAATCAAAAATGTAATATTACCTGTTTACTCTTTCAACTCTTATTAGTTACCAACAATAGGGCTGTTCGTAGCAATATATTCTTTTTAACCAAGTTTTTATTGACAAACTACCCGCCTCAGGTTGGATGTTTTGGTCAGTAGGTAACAAAACCCTTCATATTAAAACCATTATTTTGGTCACCCTTCAAAATATTAGCTATTTAATATTAAGCTAGAACTGTCTGTGAAGATGATGTGTCATCCTCCCTCTTTGCAAGGCTTTTGCAACCATACTAAAAATTCTGAATAACGAAAGATGCTTTTAAATATGGTTCTTCAAGAACAACATTTGAAAACTATTGAGGCACCTCCATAAAGCAAAAGGAAGGAAACTGAATTGACAGTGCTGTGAATGACTTGAAAGAAGTTGAAATGCTATTCCCTTCCCAGAAATTTAGTGAGAATCTTTACTCTTCCCACTTCTTGGTGAAGTGGCACCCACCCATAGTCTTCACTGTTTCTTCTTCCTTTGTTTTTATGAAACATAAGAATTTTTTTTGCCTTTCAACAAGAAACCATCTTTCTGTAGATTTCTTCCAGTTGTTTTCCTCTCCCAGATCTCCTAATGTTCCAGCTGATAGAAGTACTAAGGTATGTTCAGCTCACTTCCTGACTGATCATCCAATATGAAGAATTTCGGTACTTCCCACCACAAACCTCAGAGAAATCAAGTATCCAACGACCTATTCAGCAGCGGCTCTCCAGTCCCATGAAATCCTTCACTACTAGTGGAGTTTCTTGTCTCCTTTCACTCCAGGAAAGGAAGAGATGCAGTAGATTTGCACCTTCAATACTGCTCTGCAACATCGGCTGCCCAACCATTTTAGAAATCCTCAGTATATAATCAAGAATTTAAGCAACTGGAATATCAGCATTCAAGAAAACTGACAAATGTATTTGGAGGTTACTTTTGAATTTCAGAGCGTTCTTCTGGCATATTTAAGTCTTTGTTTATGGGGTTTTGATCCCTGAACAGCAATTACAGACCTAAGTTTGCCTCTTTTCTCTGCAGAACAGGTTGTTTCTGTTTCAGGAGCAGCATAGCCCAAAACATGGTCAGAACAGACAAAAAGAGACAGAAAATGCACCAGCTGTAAGGATTAAGAACACAGCTGTGAATCAGTCTTCATTCAGTAGAGAAATCAATGTGACCAGAAGATTAAGAGCACCACACAAAAGCTTTGAGATAACAAGTATAATTTCAGCTATTTACATGTTCAGACATTTCAAAGTACCAGCAACTTCTGGCTTTGTCTTCAGTTTCTTTTTCAGGGAATGTACCATTTTTCCTTATTTCAAGGCAAAAGCTTTGATGCGTCAGAAGTGAGAAAGGAAAAGCACACAGTGGTTTACTCCAATCAGAAACTTACTGCAGCACAATTCCAGAAGTGTGAGAAAACTCTCTACCAAGTCAAGGCACATTCACAGCTGCTGAGCTGTGCGGCTCCAGCCAAATTAAACAGCCGGTAGTCTCCTGAAAATCTCATTCTTAAAAATGCAAAAAATTTAGTAAAAATAGCTATATATCTGACACAAGCCTCCAAAGAATCTACAACACATCAGATATTGTAAATAAGATATCATTCACCACAATAAAAAAAAAATTGAGTCTAATAAAAGTCTAGTTTGGTTTCTAGTTTTGACCACTGTTTTGGGGGCGGAGTGGGGGTAAGGGTTAATTTTGCGACTTTTCTCATCTAAAGAATCACTTATTTTGATCTGTGAACCTAGATGTACAGATACCACACATTCAGATGCTTTCAATATGCAGGACACATATGTTAATTTCTTTCCAGACACTTACCAACTCTTGAAGCCTAAGAAATGCTGGCAGGATGTTTGCTTCCATTTCCCTCAGCTGTTCTGCTCTATCCAGTACCTTTTAACAAAATAATGATATTATATAGACAATGTGGACTTCCACTCTCACATGGACTTAAAATGAATTCTTAGCTGCTGGAAACTGAATTGGAGAGATAATTGCTTCAAATGTGCTTCCAAGAAGCCCAAGCAGCTTTGCATCTAAAAAAACATACAATCCCTAGACAAGCAATATTCTCATGCCTTCTGGCAGTAAGAATTATTATTCAAGTTCACTCATGAATACCACGACGAAGTCATGATATCCTTAACAAACACTGAAACCTTCATTTTTTCCTCAAATTCTTATTTTTCAAAATTACATGTAGTACAGTAGCACTGCAACTACATGCTTACTCTAGAAGAGCTATCTTTTCCCATTATGAAATTATTTTTCAGAAACAAATAAAAGCTGATATTTAAAAAAAAAAATTAGCTATCATCTGGAATTCACTGAACTGAACTTTGAGAGAAACTTTTCTTGCCACAGTTTGCAGCCTAGAAAGTTACAGGATTTATTGTACGCAAACCTCACATAGCAGTAACAGATATGCAGCGTATGTACAGCTTAAACAAGAAACTTCTTAAGCAAATAACATTTTAGAGTCTGGAGTATAAAAACAGAAGCATGATGACATGCATGGTTATCCTTTGGTTAAAAAGTGTGTATTCCCAGTACACTTAAAATTTTGACAAGAATGAAAAAAGAGAATAGAAACACATTTCTTTTGTGGCTTATTTACTACTTGCAATATAAATCGAAATGCTAAAGTTCATTACTTCTTTTGAATTACTGTTGTTGAGATAAAAACTACAGCTCCTTAGAAAAATTTATTTTCTATGCTATTGCATATCTTCTCTCCACCAAAATCTTATGACATCCATCATTTCTGTTGCCCACAGCAAGGAAAAGAATTATATGTGAACAACCAAACAATTTCTGAAAAAGTTATTTCAAAATCCTTCTGTACAAACCTGAAATAACCATCTCTGCATCAATATCTCACACGTCTTTGGAATTTATTTAAAACTACAATATATGATTTTATACTGGTATCTGTATTCAGTTCACATAATAAATGACTTCAGGAATTAAGGCTGCTTTACACTGCAGACCAAATAGAGGCTACACATTTTTACTAATAAAATACTGCTTACTGGACCCAGTGACATGCAGGTATGAAACACAAAGCTTTAAGGTCTTGACCTAAGCAGTAGCACATATTAGTTAAATGGGAAACAAACTACAGCTTCTACTTACAGCAGAAAAAACACACTGTGACCCTGGCTTGTGGAAAATACCAAGTGCTTCACAGAAACAGCCTTCCCCCAGGTCTATAAATCTATTTCTTACTCTTTACTGTCCATATAGATTTGCCATGCTTCAAATTTCTTTAAAAACCTATACTTTCTAAAACTGGCTGCTCACATTAAAAAAAGTAGCTTGATACTACTGTGAAGTGCTAAAGATTGTAAATATATGAACGACAAGTTATATCTGCTCCAATTTTTCAGGTAGTTAAAACAAATTCACTTTTCATGAGTAATCACAAGCATTCAGCACCTATGCTTGGGTTAAGAGAAACACTTAGAATCCTTTGCTTGAAAGTAAATATTTATCTTAATTCACTGTGAGTTAATTGAGCTGAAATATTACATTATTTACTACTGAAATGGAATAGAATAAGTTAGCATTGCCAGCTTATGTTAACAGCATGCTGGTCTTCCATCAGTCTCAATTTATACTGCTCCACAGTAAATCCAGATGACATGGGTTAATAAACACAAATTGATTTCCCTCATTCCTGTCTGCTCCCATGTAGAATGTAACTGAAATACTAATTTAATACTTAATTCTTCTGATGCAACAACTATTTTCATTATACAATTGAACTTTTGCAGTTATTTAATGCATTATTTTCTACAACCATTGTTCAAGAACTTTCTAATTTTCTGAGCGATGTCAATTTTCATAGAATACATGAAGAATTCTTTACTGATGTAGAATAGTTTTTAATCCAAATACTCATCTGAAAGTAAAATTTTACTATAAGAAGTATTTTGCAAAATTCACTGAAGGTTATTAGAGAGATAAAGTTTGTGCTTATGGATTTGCTGAAGAATGTCAAATACCACTTTTATGACAGTAAGTTAGACTACTTGTCTATTTATAACTTTTTATTTGTTTTAAGTGTTGGTACATTATTTTCTTCATTCCATTTTTAAGAAGTATGTCAAATTTATTAACCTTGTAACCTACAAAAAACTATGAGATCGTACAGTTTCCACTAAACATGATATGAAGTTATTTAACTCAGGGGCCAAGTATTTTTAAATGGAAATAAGATTTCTCTAACTATAACCTGTGAAATAGAATGAAGAATGTTCAGTATAATTATGAACTTCTTGTTTGACTGCAAAAAACCCCCAAAACAGTACAGGCACATTGAGAGCCTAATGACCCTGGGTAATCATTCTGCATGCTTCTCACAGCAATCAATCTTAACCACATTTCTCTTTTCTTGAATAATCAATTTCAACTCTTTTAAAAAAAAACCTTAATTCCTGCTGCTGGCCTGAAATTTCCATCTGTATGTTTTGCAGGTCCACCACATATATACACATTTACACATCACTTACTACAGCCTTCATATTGTCCTTTCATCAGACCTCTTGGATGACTGAAATTTGTTTCCATGTTCATCTCTCAGAACAATAAACGCTGTTATAGATGTCTGCAAATTTTGACTCCTTTATGTAGTTAGTAAAAAAACCCAAATACCTAAAACTAATTTAGTGTTCTAGTACTACACTGATTCAATCATTCCTGCAACCTGAATTCTGATTATTTTTCCTGCAATCTGCTGTTTATTCCATTTGAGCATATAATTAATTCCTTCATTGCAGTTTCTTTTTCCATCTTAATTTTACAACTAGAGGTCCTGTCTCTGAGGGCCACAAATGTAGCTGAAGATGTAAGATCTCAAAGGCACTTTTACAGGGGAAGTTAAGCATTTTAGTTCCTTATTATTGTCCTTAAGCTCTATTCTAGCCAACCAAGCCTTGTCATTTGCATACTCCATATTCCCTCTGACTTATTCCCCACCTCTGCTTTCTCATTTGTGAAGCTATTTTCACAAGGAAACAGATAAGCATGACTTATTAATAATGAAACAAATACAGGCTCTCTATATGTAAAGATTTCATAACACTATTACATCCCCAATTTAAATGTGTGGTAAAATTTATGTTATTAGTTATGCTATACAGCTTTTGTGTAGGAAAAATTCTAAAACCAGGAAAAATAGAGAACCTCATCTAAAGCCTGTAAACCAACAGAAAGAATCTGTCAACAGGTTCTGAATGAGGTCTACGCAGAAATTTTGTGCAAACTGCTCTATAAGGCACACATTTCACATACAAATTATCAATAGCAATTATTTACACCCTCCTAGCAGAAACAGCACTGGACATTAAAATGAAATTACTTACAATGTACAATGTTTGATCTTGAAGCTCTCGACTCGCCACAGCTTGTTTAAACAGCCGAACAAAGTCACTGAAAGTATCACAGTGCACAGGAGAGGCCTGTTCTGAGTCAGAAGAACAGCTTTGCAACTGGATGAGAATTTCTTCTAAAAGAAGTTGTGATGTAAAGTATTCCACACAGTTCACAAACACATGTGGAAGCTGAAGAGAACAAGAAAAATTATACTGCTCTATTTGGCTTTTTCAGTGTAAATACTCCAGAATTAGTTTTCTCTTCCATATGAGAGAATGAAAGAAACCATACTCTGCCAACAGAATATAGAGCAAAAACCAAAAACCTTGTCAAAAAAAAAAGGATCAATTATGTACCTAGTCAAAATATTATGTATCACAAAATGAAGAGAGAGCTAATGAATCTTTAAATGGAGCTGTGTACCTTCTAATTATGTTTAAAAACTAAAACACAATGCATCTTTTAACTATGTTGAAAAATTGTGAGCAGTACATAAATAGAAAACCAAACAGCATTTAGTTCAAAGAAATTTAGACAATTTTAAGACTTTACAGTATCATAAAATGGTACATTACAAATTACAATGTCTAAGTAACACAGACATCTCAAACATAGATTACAAGGAAAGTAATCTAGGAGCACACACCCCAAAATTACTCTGAATGTTTTCGGCATTCAATGCTCACAAATGATAAAGAGTAAGCTTCTAGACCAGATTCATGTGATCAGCATGATTGTGCAGAACATTTCTAGAAAACCAGATTTTTTCAGAGCAGTGTGAGTGAAAAATCTAGAGTATGAGATACATTATAAGTATCAATTCAGTAATATTGAAAATCTACAGTCATTTGTCTTTTAATAGAAGACACTATAACCTACAAAACAGTACCAGTAGCCAAACCCATCTTAGGCAAAAAAAGATCATTTTCTAGCAACCTTATTTTTAAGACATAGCTTATCTGCACAACTCCATAATCTCTGGTAAGGCAGATGCTCTTTTTCACACTTACCATTAAAACTTCTAGAAAACATTAGTCACTGGGATGTAGGAATATGTTTGTTTACAACAAAAAAAAAAAATCCAAGTACTTCATTCCAGTCTTTCTAGGTAAAATACAATACATGGCATATGATTCAGCAGATTTGGGGAAGTGGGGGTATATGTTGGCAATCCACTCACACGGTATGTAATGGTTATATGATTTTGAACACCATTAAAAGGGCTACATCACCAAAAGCAGCTATTCAAAGTGCTGCACCTCCACAGCAGAAGAAAAGTTGGGTGCCTCAGATGTGATTCACACCACCACATTACATAGGACACACCTATACAAGCCACAAGAAAATTCTGTAGAGGGTTGCTGCTTAGAATCAGTTGCTTTCCAGGGCCTGGCCACATCTTTGGATAGGCTGCAAGAAGTCAGCACAGTGCTGTAAGGAAGGCATGAAATGCTACTTAATGGAAGAGGATCAAAAATCCCTGTCTTCTACTCTTCTCCCTCTGCAGAATTTTTAATGAAGTAGTTTACTCCATAAAACCCAGTCCTGTAGACAAGTGATAAACTCGCTCTGGACAAGCCGAAAGTATTAGGGCTATACAAATACACAAGTGGAAATCTATGGTTTAGGCATGAAGTGGGCACCTGTCATTGGATTTAAATCCCTGAAGTTCATGACTGAGAAAAATAGAGATATTAACAGGTCTAGATGGAAATTTCTGTAACCCTTCAACTTAGGAGGGCTTTAAAAATGTTCTGGGAAAAACTACAACAAGGAGTCAGTGGAGCAACTTCAGGCTAAGTCATGGAGCCAAGCTGAACAATATTTGGCTCATTTTTTATCTTTTTTAAACTTTCTTTTAAAAGTTACTATTATTTATATTATATTTCAGTATGTACAACTTCATTTTATCCTAAGTGCACTAGTGAGAAAAGTCATGCATTCATGACACAGTAAGTGGAGGGGAAGAATCAGGAAGGTAGAAACGGTTGAGGAAACAGATCATTTTGAGAAAGTGGAGGCTATTTTGAGGAACCATCGCTGTAAATTCAATATCCATTTTGACCATTCTTACCTGTAAGGTAGTTAGAAGAGTTTGCATCACGTAAGTCTTTCCACTAGAAGTATGTCCATAGATAAAGATGGATGGAAAACTAAACTGCTGACGCTAAGGGGGGGGGAAAAAAATTCTTGCTGTTTCAATTCTTTTTCATTCAACAGAAAAGATTTATCAATAAACATTCCCTCTGAAATAAAAGTTATCTTTTAAATTGAGGCATTAAATATAAAATACACCAATTATTATGGAATCAACAAGATCAATATTTATGTTTCGTTTTCGCTGAAATGCTGGGAAGGTAAGTGGCAAGAATCTAGTATCACATAACTGCCAGTGAAACTGCTATAGTAAATAACAAAAACACACGCACAGAGAAAAGCAGTAGGGTCTTAATTCAAACTAGTTAACTAACTGAAAACAAAATCTTGGCAAGCACAAACTGCAAGCCATACATTGCCCTAGCTTCTACAAACACTATGAACTGCCTTTCTTTTCACTGGCACCAAACAGAAAAGAATTAAATGGTATGAAGGAGGAGATGGTAAAGCTTGCTTTTCTGGCACAAGGCAGTATTTGATGTATCTATTTATTTAATGGTCCTGATGCTGATTATCTCATGTAATTTTTTTTAAGATACAGGGATTGCTGAATAACTGAATTGTTCCTTTTTTTTCCCCATTCTGAACAAGGACTTAATTTGTGTTGTCATTTCTAAGAATTTTGTATACTGACTTAAAAAAGAACACAAAAATAAAATTGACACTTTTTATGAAAAACAATATTCAGTTTATCCAAGATGAAACACTCTTCTGCAAGACACGCAGGCTAGAGTATCTGTACATTTATCAAGAATTTATCTATTTTTAAGAAGAGTTGTTGCCACTATGCTTGTAACATATACATAAAATTTGAATGCTGTAATTTGATGTATTATTATCCCTAATTAAAGACAGAACCCAAAACAGATACTAATTTCCATTCTGTTAAATGAATGTAAACAGATATATCAATTGCTTGTAAGTTTGCAGATAAAACCCCCCCTTACTTTTTACCACAACTTTGTGAAGCAGTACCTGAATCAATTAATAAGCTAGTGATTTCTGACTCTTATAAACCAACCACAAAACTACTAAGAATCAGACCAATTTAATGTACTTAGAATTCAGGCACTCAGTTATTAGATTAACAAGTCAAAACCAAGCAGAATTGCTACACTGATAAAAAATTACCCCAGAACTTTATGTCTGGGAAGAAGAAACTTATTCCCTGCTACCAAACGGCAAAATCAGGCTTAAGACAAAGAAAGGCACAAATAGCTCCAAGTTTGTTTAGGTCCTTCCAGCTGCCAGACAGCTTTCAACCTTCCAATGTACTAGAACCTACTGCCAAACACTAACGTTAAAGATGGGTAATGAAAAATAAAACCTCAACAAAGACGCAACCAAAACATGTTCAAAATGACATCACAAAAACACCCTTTTATTTCTATTCTCCCCTCTGAGACAGCAGAATGTCTTTGCTCTATTCAAACATGAAATACAAAAAGCACTACCTCTCCAAATATTGACAGTAACATGGACACCTGGGATTCTCGACATGGCACCAAGCTTTCCAAGCGAAGCAGGTCAGCTGCTGGGTACGCTGGATGTTCAAGATTAGGCATTTTGATATTCCTGTAGTTAGTCACCTAAACATGCATGTCCCTTTTGAGGTGCAGAGACAAGAAATAAAGTGATCTGGAAAATAAAAAGTTTTCATTAACATATGATTTCATATGCATAAAAGGAAAATGAACAGGAACTTACATAAAATCTAAGCAGACATTCTAGCTCAAAATAATGGTGTAACTATGACTGACTTAAAAGACTTTGGCAAGACTGAACTTAACTATGTAAGGCATTATATAGACATTTTCACACCAGAGAGAATCCAAAAAAGCAAATCAAAATGAAAAGGCATACAGGATATGAGCAAATCAATACAATAATGAATTATCTTAGTTTAGTTAACTGAGGAATTACAGATTTAGTTCTCGTTTTATATACATTTAAAAGTAGCAAGGAAATAAAAATGAGCAAAGTAGATTAGTCACAGATCATCATGTCCCTGAATAGTCAATAAAGTAGGATTTACAAGCATCAGGAAAGAGGTAGGGCATTGGAAAAAAAGGATGACAAAATAATAGCCCTTGGCTGCTAACAGGAATGCTTACCCCAGCTTAAAAGCAGCAGAGGCATTTGAAGAAAATCCAGTTGATGGTAAAGACTGGAAATGCTCCTTAAAAATAGTAGGAGTCCAAGCCAATTACATAAAACTGTAATATTAATTCCAGTCTAGCTTTTACACAAGGACTAGACAAAGAAAAGCAAAGGTCTTGATTGCTGTAACACTGAGAAGAATCCAGAACACTGGATTTTAGTGACTGAATATAGAAAAACACCTCAAAGATACTACTCTGCCTGCACTTCCAAAACTGCTGGAAAGATGGTACTTTTACCTGTTGTGATACAGACAACACACAGAGAGAGAACAGAAATAATCTCAACAGCTGGATTCTGACTTTGTCCAACATTACACAACTTGACAATCAAAAAGAAAGTTTAGAAATTTCATTAAGGCAATAAAGGTATCTCATCAACTGACAGGATTATCTCTATGTTATCAAACCAAAGATAATAAACAAAGCACTCCCAACTATTTTAAATGTAAGTATTTACAAACAAGTACATTATGCTGGCTATAAGTACAACAGCACAGGAAAAAAGATCAGGTTAGCAGAAGGAAATCAGAAATAGCAAGGTAAAGGGAAAACAAACTGTTCTGAAGGGAAAATGCAATAGTGGATTGCACTAACAGGAGAGCTACTGGGGTACAAGGAGGTTCATAAATACAGTATTTATGGAAATACTTTAAAATAGAGTTTATTTTGGGACCAATCTCTGTTAAGTATTTCCATAAACAGATTTCAGAAAAGATTTTTTTATTATTATTTTTACACTTGGCCTTCAGTTTTCTGAAGTAAAAGTTGGGCTTGTAGAACCACCAACAGAAAAGTAAGTGGAATTAATGAGGAAAAAAAAGGATAACCCTAATAATATAAGTAACTCAGTACTGGTAGTACACCTACATGTAGGTAATCACATCACACATAACAAGGACTACAGTTAGATATCAAGAAACTAAGTCTGAAATAACTTGAAAATACATTTATTTATAAGTCAATCATGTATTAAGGACAGTAAATCAAAGTAATGCTGCTTTCAGGAACAAAAAAAAAAAAAACCATAATCATATGTATCAAGCAAATTATTTCCTATACAGAGAAGCATACAAATAGTCTTGGCCCATTTTATCAGCTTTGAAGGGGTCTGTGCATCTCTCCACCGTATCTATTCAGATATCTATTCAAAATGGAATGAAGACACAAAAACCCAAATACCTTGATTAAGGTTGCTCTTAAAAAAATTAGCTGAGTATATCAAGGATGAAAAGAAAAAAAATTATGAGAGGAGCCTATAAAATTAAGGACAAAAAAGTGGGGGAAAAGCTCTAGAGAAGTTTGAAAAAACTGCGCAAACTTAAGAAAAAAAAAGACAGCACTTTTGCTCCACTGGCTACATGAGAACGCGTCTTGACTGTGTCCTAAATGCATCTAAAGCCATAAAGTACTTCAGCTTTACAGCGCCACTCCCAGCCAAATTGCCCTCCGGGGAAGCACAAATCGCCTACTGATCGCACTCTATCTGCCAGCCCTGGTTGCTTCTCAAGCACGCCTGCAAATGGCAACTTACACCAAACACATTTCAGCCACTGGATGAAAACCTAAATCTCTACTGGCTATATGCAGGTGTCCGTATCTCCAACGGGACCCCATTCATGACCTCACAAGAGAAAGGACGCTTAGAGCAACGTACTCACAAGACAATTTCGATTAAATGGCAATGATAACACAAGGATTACTATCAGAAAAACCTTGAATTCAGGATGTTCCAGCCCGGGGAAGGCTGTACGGAGGTTGTACGTGTGACTCCAGTCAGGCCAGGGAAGTGCAAAAAGCACTTACTTTGCAGCTAAGACCAAGTAAAGCTGTTAAGAGCACAAGTTAAACTTCATGGTGAGACTTCATGATTTACGAGGACTTCTCTCAACTCACTGGTCCTAAAATACGTACACTTGGCAGCCTTTCCACACTCTAGTACAAAGGACAACATAAAAAATGACCGAACTTAAGAGAACAGCACCATTTTGCGTTCCCTCAGGCCCTACAAGCTCCCTCGCCGGCACAGGCGTGCCTTGGCTGAGGGGGAGGGCTCCTTCCGCCACGCGTGTGTGAGGCTGAGGGTGCTCCCGGCCCGAGGGAGGGTCAGCCCGCGGCAGGTTTCGTCCCCGCACCGATTCCCAGCAGGAAAGAAGAGCAGAGATAACTCTGCCCCTTCTGCCCCTCAGTGCCCTCCTTCCCGCCCGCCGCGGCTCCTCTCACCGGCTGCTCACACGCTCCCGCCGCCGCCGCGCGCGCGCCGCCACCGCCCCGCCTCCCCGACCCGTGCGCATGCGCTGTGGCCACAGCGGGTCTGCCTGAGGCGAGGCGGG
>VZRN01011464.1:3410080-3459877 GCA_013397935.1 Dasyornis broadbenti | reverse complement strand
GGGCGGGGCGGGGCGGCCGTGAAGATAATCCGCCGCTCCTCCAACAGGGGTGTCCCACGGGATATCCTGTGATATCCCACTGGGAGAGCCGTGAGGGCAGTCTGTTGCTCGGGGAGCCCTAGAGCTGAGGCGTTTATCCCTCCAGGGAGAGGCGTTAGGGTGTTAGAAAATACGGAACACGTAAACTTGAGAAAGAATGTTCTTTGATCTTTGTATACTTTGAAATCTAATCAACAAGAAGGGAGAATTAATCCGTGAAACAGAGAAAGGCTAGCAAGCTCTAAGTGGTGTCCAGGTGTTAAGACAAATTCCTTTTTGGAATTGCCGTGTTAATGTCTAGGGCTGAACATGTTTCAATGATCTCAGACCCTCGGGGAGGTTAACAAGGCCTGGGAAGAAGGATGTACCACTGATAGTGGACACAAAGGATGCAGAATTTGCGGGCTACAAGGACATTTGACAGAACTCCCGAGATAAGGAAAAAAGAAAAAAAGCCAACTCGGCAACTGTGCTGGATCAGCTCCGACTGGGTAAGAGGTAATTCCGGCAGGGGCAGATCATGACCACGGACCCAACAAACCCCCAGACGCAAAAGAAGAGAAAGATTGAGCATGCGGACTGATTAATTAGCATGAGAAGAGAGTGAATCATTAGGTCACAGAAGAGAGAATACTAATTAATAGGAGAACTCTGTAACTTGTAGCAAATGAACACTAACTCCTTTGTTTGCTAAAATGCCTGATTAGTAAAAAGTTTTGATAGTTGGGGTGCTTGATTTCTGTAATACTACCAAGTGCCTAGTCTCGTGCATTTCAGAAATAAATATTCAATGTCTCTCTTGAGTGTATAATTATTGCTTGTTGCATGCCAGGTAACAAATTGGATTTTTGTGGGCAAGTGGAGCCTAACTTACACGTATGAAATACACATAACTTACATGTATTCATATACAACACCACTTAAAGCCAGGTCTGTGGAGCCTCTGCTCCAGTCAAGCTTTGAAAATGCATAACCATAGGTTCAAATTACAGCTGAAGTTATATTATGCATAAACATTGCACGCTGTATTAGAGGGATAAATGTGACAACTGCATGCTGGGTTATGAAAGCTAAAGTGATAAACTCCTTTCATAGTCGGAGCTGGGTGAAATGTTAAAAAAAGTAAATAAGATTTGTGTGACTCAAGCATGGCTTATTTTTAGCAGTCAGGGTTTTTTGTAAATATACGTGTACATGCACAATTATCATAGCTTGGCCTGAACAGCATTTCAAATCTTTAGATGTATGTTGTAAATTAATGGACCAAAACTAACCTGAATGGCACTAGAGAAAGAGAAGCAAAAAAAGATACAACTGATTTATGGTTATCTATACAAATTTGTGTACAGTCATGGGGTTTTTTTTAAATACCCTGCTATTTATCAGTTTTGACAAAGCATAATTATACAGAGAAATTATTTTTACTACTACTGAATTTGCATATATGTGGACAAAAGCTGTAGTACTACTAATTTTGTCCACTTCTTGACTTGTGAAAAAATCTTAATTTGGAACAATAAGTATGTTTCAAAGTGTCGTATCAAGGCATATGCTTCCCAACAGAGTAAAATACTTCTTTTTCTAGCTTTTGAAACCATGGAATCTGTTGGGGTAGATTGCTCTGCATACAGATGGACCATATTTCAAAAGAGAAACCCAAATATAATAACTGAAAGAAGTCTCAGTAAGTCCACATTTGTATAGCGTATGTGGGAGCTGAAATGAAATACTTTGGAAGCAGTTCTTAGTGATGTTTAGAACTTGTGTCTTCTATGGATTATTGCGAGCAAATCTGAAATTTGTTTTGGAGTTGAGCAAGGATCCTAAAACAAGTAGTGAGTTTTTAGATTATGCCGTTTTCAATTCAGTCGTTCTGTTGGAGAATTGATGGTTCAGGCTGTAGTCTCTCCCAAGATCACCTCAAGACAACATAATCCATATTACCTCACAGAGGAGAGTCTCACTCTCCCTCTTGTGTTCCCACTTCCACTCATTTTCTGGTCCTAGGATCTGAGTAGTTTATAAAGAGAGCTTGTTGAGGGAACCGGTCCAGCTTGAAATCAAACCAAAAGACACTTCAGTATTGCAGCCTTGTTCCAAAAGCCCGCTTACTAACTGAGTGGGACCCCCACTCCTGTCTTGTTTAGCTTCTAGTCTACAGTTCAGACAAAATACCCAGTAACAATACTGTTTATTAATCCAAAGTGACATCATTATTATCATGAGGTAAAACTCAAGAAAAAATTATTTCTGTATAGCTTTAATAATTTAAAATTATTAAGAATATTTTTATTGATTGAAATGGTGGGACTATAATGCTATATTTTTGCAGGACTGAACTGAAGTAACTACCACAGAATCCTGGACTCTTAAATCTGCAAATGAAAAACTATCACAGAAGACTGCTGAACAGTTCTACCAGTTACTTGGGCCTATCAATGTCCATATATTCCTACAGAAAGTCTCTACTTACCAGTAAAACTGCTTAAATTTAGTAAGTGTGACTTTTATTTTCATTCAAGAGGGCAAAACTGTTTAGTAGCAGTTGCTAGAGATAGAATTCATTCCTAAGTATAGCTGGTTATGTGTAGCATAATAAATTTCGATTTAGATCTTTCATCAGCCACAGTTTTCACTGATGTCACTCGATATGCATTTCTGAAGAGCTTTAAATTATTTCTTAATTTACTCTAAGCTGTCACATGTCTTATCTTATTCTGACTATGAGTTGCTTAGATACCAAATATATTCAAAATGAGAAGGCAAACAGTAAACTGAGGCTTGAAGCTTGCATGTAACAGAGCAGGAGATAGTTCTTTCTCCCTGTGTTTATGGTCTGATATTTTATATTAACACTTTTTTCATTGTAAAACTTTTTTTCAGTACGGGTAGTGATTAATTTTCATTCAAGTTTTTGCATTCATAGTTCCAGTTCAGCAGCAAACATTTAAATATAGGATATACACTCATTTGGTTCAAATCACTGGGATTCCTCATTTGTTAAACTTATGTATTTAAATGAATTACAGGATTATGATCTTTATATGTCTTTCTGTATATCTAAATAGAATCATGTGTAGAACACATACATTTATCTATGTTCTGTATGTATGTAGAGTTTATACAGAGGGAATTATGTATATAGAATATGTGCAGCATTTTTTTTATTTGTCTTTCTTTCCAAGATACATTTTACCAGAGATGCTATTGTGTATGATGCTACTGAGACTCCATCCACATTATTTTTTAGCAGTCTCTTCCTATTCCAAAAAATCAATTGCAGCTGACAAAGGTGCAGAAAAGGGCTTTGACAAAGAGCAGGAAGAAATTATTACTTTGGAAAGATGTTCGCTTGAAAACACCATTGAGGTGGTTTAAGAAATGACTGCCACCACTTCTCCTGCCTTGTTGGATGATACAGCTCTTTCAACAGAGCAAGGGGAAAGGATAGTGTCATTATCTATCTCTACACAAGTCATCCACTTAAATTCCCAGGTGATTTTTCTTCAAAATGGATTAAAAGATCTCGAGTGGCTGATCTCCTCATTGTTCTAATAATGAAACAAGAAAGTTCAGGCGTAGTTAGGCTTTGTAAAAGCAGATTTGGATGAAAGGACTCTGAGCTACATCAAGAGAAATAGCCCCTGGAGACCGTTCTGTGGGCTGTTGGTGTCAGGAGCGCAGTATATTCCCTTCACATCTTTTGCTGTCTCCCAGTCAGCCCCTGTGTCAGTGCCAAGGGGTAACACCAGTGGTGACCTGGCACTGCTCACAGCCAGTAGGGGTTCTCTTCCACCAGCACTTGGCAGCAGAATCAGAAACTGAGGATTTGATCCATAATTTCTCATTAAGTTTGCTAAAGATAGACAATGATGAATGTTTAACAATCTAATCGTTAGTGATTATAATCACCAACAGTGGATTTTCAAGGAATTAGTAGTAATTAAGCTCTCATTTATAACTCATTAATATGAAAAACAGTAATTCTATGGATTAAATACTTCCACAGTATGTAATGGAGAGGATTTTGCAGACAGAAATATATGATGAACGATCTAGAGTTTGAGATCTCCAAATGAGATTTGACAAAAATAACACTACAGGCAATTACTGCTAAATTTCAGCTGGTTGCTCAGACAAATCTGTTGCACAGTATCATAACAGTTTACTGAGAATTTAGGCCTCAAGGGAACCAATCTGTTAAAGGTGAAGGAGAGAAAATAAATACCTTTCCTCAAACTGCCAATAAACAAAGTCAATGCATCCTGGAATTATCTTAATTTTTAGTTACATTTCCATTAATTCTAGGCATGTTTGTTTTGTAGATTATTTTTCTGGGAAAATGATGTTCTTCCACCAACACCCTCCGTTAAGTCAGTGTGTTCACTAGTATGCTTATTTCTCTAAGAAGGTACATAAAAGGTTACAGGAATGTGCATACTCCTCACTGAGAACATTTACCAGAATTGTATTATTTTTTAATGCAAAACTGCTGAGTTTTGATAAGTTATTTTATATTCATTATGAATCAGGAGGCCAAGGAAGGTGAATGTCACTGTAGGTATGTAACCAAAACTGTTTCTTATCATTATATATTCAGATTCTGAAAGTCATGCCAAAGTGATGCCATTTCGTGCTCAGGTTAGTTCTACCTGGAAATTCTTGGTTTACTTGCCTAAATGCCTGAACATAGACTGAAATAATTAGGCATGTGAGTTTCGACTTAATGAATTTGCATAACTGGCATTTGTATGTAGATCCCAGTGTGAAATGAAATAAAACTGAACTTTTTTTCATCTATATTAAACTCCCTACTGTGCCAAAAAGTAACTTGCACTGCATTTTTCCCTGTCCATATGCTGGGGTCCCCTGAACAGAGCCTGACAGCCTTGGCTTGTACCACAGTTACAGAGTCTCCAACGCTGGGACATGACAACCTAGCAACTTTAAAGTGTTTTTTTGTTTCTCATGACATCATCTGTGATGCAGGATTCCCATTCCCAGGGAGCATGATCTGTTGGGAAAGTTTTGCTTTCCTTATATTGGACATATAACTGCTGATACATTCGTTGTGAGATGGTTTTCTTTCATGTGAGGTTGGTATTATTTTGAAAGTAGTTGAGTTGATTGTTTTTTCATACTCATAGCATTATCATTCCCACAGGATTTTTTTTGTGCTAGGTTCCAATAAATTATGAGAGATAGATCGCAACAGTTTTTGTCAATATAGAATTGAAAATTAATTTAATATTTAAAAGGAAAATCAACTAAATATTGAGTCTGCAGGAGAAAGCAGCTACTGAATCATCATATTTGTGGGCTAAACTTTAATATCACATTTTTAATCTAGAAAAGTAAAAAAGCAGCTAAATTTCACCCTGGTCAGATAGACTACTTGTTGAGGCTAATAAGAAATCCTGTGCACTTCTCAGCTTGTACTTTTCTTCGGCTTATTTTCCATGACCATGTAACTGTCTCAGACTTATGCCAAACTCTCAGCAAAATAAATTTGGCATTTAGATAATTGCATTGGAGAAAAATTCCACACTAACAATTTTTAATAACCCTAATTAATTATTGATTAGTGCTACTGACAGTAAAAAAAATTATTTGCTGTTTACACTGAGCTGAATTAATTTACTTCTAAAATGAATGCAATTAACCACTAAAACTAACAGTAATAATGTATTAATATTCCATTTCTAATTCACTATATCAATGAAAAGGTGTCTGTTTGTTAAGTGATAAGCAAAGAAAAGCAAGGTAGTTTCAGGTGGTAGATCTTTCATTGCATTTATCCCCAGTGTGTTTTGATTTCTTTTAGCTACAATAAATAATACATGATATGGAGAGAAAAGCAGTACAAACCTTGGTACAGATATTTTTTCTTACACTACCCTTTGGGTAGCAATAAATGACCATGTAGGACCAACCTCTTTCTTCTTCATGTCTTTCAGCTACTTTGTCATTATTTATAACAACTGTAGTTTTTCTCAAAGCATTCTAGCACTTAACTTGCACAACCTATGCTCAGCTTTTATCTATAAAAAAATCTGTGCTGCCTTTGACATCTTCTTCACTTAGAAATGTTTTTTCAGCTCTTTACTTACTAGTATGGTCTCGTAGTCAGGTATACGCTCTTCTTGTGACATGCAAACAGTATTTTTGCTTCTTAGTCTTTTAATAGTCAAAACTGAATATTTAAAAATCAGTGTGGAAACCATATGCAGTATTTCACCGATACCACATACTGAGCATCGTATTCCACCTTCAGGCTTCTGTTTGGTATTCCCCATCTGTTGGTCCCGTGGTTGCTGACCCCTTAGTTTACCTCTTTGTGTGAGAAATTCAAGATCAACAGGCCATATTGGACCACATAGGTGACAAGTATCCGTAGATGACGAGTATATGTCCCTTTTTTGGTTTAACTGAAGGTGGCCCCTCCACCTGTGTCAAAATGTGTACGTTATAGGTGTGGGTAGTTCAGTCTGTCACCATCCCTCAACACAACACAGACTTTGCCCAACTACTGAGAGTCTCCCCCACCATCCTCTAGGATCTTTGCATAATATTATTTCATTCCGAGGTATGATCACATACTTCATAATTATGACCTATATATTCTGTTCTGATGTGTGAGGTTTCAGTACAACAAACTGGAAACATGTAGACTGGAGACAGATCAGGTTTATCACCAGAGTAAACCATAATCACAGTATAGCAGAAGCCTAATAATTGCTTTTTTTCTTCTTTTCCCTGGTTTATATAATAAAAAAGGGCAGTGTTAAGGAAGGAACTGGAAAGAGAGATTTCTGTTAGGATTTAAGATGTATAAAAACCTTTTTAACTGTAGATGGTGTTGATTGGAAGGACAATGTTAGTTGACACCATGAGCTGATCAGAGATGCAGGCAACATTTCCTGTTAAAGAGTAAGGAAATGGTGGCTGATGATGGGTTATATATGCAAAAATCCTGTTCTGAATGAGACATCATTTCAAAGTAAAGAGATCTGTGATGGTGATTGGGTTACAAGTGACCAGGAGGATGGAGATGTTGCCCACAGGAAATCAAGAAAGGGTATTCAGGCAGGTTAAGAACTCTGGATTAGGCCCTTTAAACTCAGCATGACTCAGAGGACTGATGTGAGAAAGAGAGGCTGTGATTTTTACTTTTGTACAAAAGAGGACTGACTTAAAAAGAGAGAGTTATTGCTGAGCTAGAATAGAGGTAGGAGCTAAATCTGTTTTCAGTAGAGAAGATGAGAAGATTTAAAAGAAAAAAGGTGTCTGCCTCTGCTCTATCAAGAATTCTTTCAACTATGAGTAAAACGAGCTTTCATTTGAGCACATTTCAACTGATGATTTCAAACTTCCAGACTACAGTAATTGTTTTCTTTGCGAAACTAGTGATTCTGCCAAACTCCACCTTTCTGTCAATATGCATTCGCTGATTCCTCAGTTTTATTTGTTTACATGTCTCAAGACACTGCGTGTCTTGAATTATGTTGCGTTCTGTAAAGATCAAAGGCAAAACAGTGTAACAGCCACATCAATTATTTATTAATCAAGTCATAATACTGGAGGTGTCATGGTTAAAATACAGCTATGGCTCAAAAGAGAATGCTGACCTCTGCTCTAGCCTAGCCTAATAAAGAAACTGGTATGTCAAAGTTGTTCATTTTAAATTGTCATTGTTACCAAGACTGCCCCAGCAGATAAAACCCAATAGCATCAATGATCCTTGAATCCAGACGTGGAAGAAATGGCCAGTGCTGCAGGCCTGCAGGCCAGTGCTGTATTTCCTGGTGGGTTGTCACATGTTCTCTAAAACACTCCAGAAGACACCGCCTTTCTTCCTGAGAACATGATGCTGTTAGGGAAAAGGGAAGTTTCTGCTTGTGTTACAGCATTGTGCAGAGCCGGACTGGTGCTGTAGTGGTGAAAATGAAGCTGTTTAGACTCTTGGCAGCATGGGCTGCTGCTTGGGGGATCCTGAGCCTTCTGTCCTTCACAGTCACTGCATGAGCAGCACTGGCTTAAAAGGACACACTTCATCCATGACAGTAAGAGATAAATCAAGAAATGAGGAAACTTGATACAGATTGCAGGGATGATTGCACACTCTGCATGCAAAGTTATTGATGGAGGATGGATACATGCTGCAAGAAAGCCTGCTTGGAACATCTGTCAGGATTATAAATAGCTGCATATTCCCAGAAGATATGAGAAGGTTAAAAAGAAAAAGGTACTCTGCTTTGTGCCTGCTGCTGCTAGCCAAAATAGACATTAATATGGATTGCAAGGTAGGAGTGAAATTTGTAGCCAGCAGCTGATCCAGGTGGTGTCTGTTTCTTATTAGTAGTTCTATTCTGAAACTCCACAAGCATTGAGGAAGCCATGCGGGAACAGGCAGAAATAATTATGGATTCTGTATGTTTAGAGTAAAGATAAGTCTGCTACTGACCCCTACTCCAGTGTTTTGCAGGGCTTGGAAGTGTCTACATGTTGCCAAAAATGTGTTGGTGGAAATGGAAATGGCTTTATTCAAAACAGGTTTAAAGAGCATCCTGCTATCCCTGTGCATCACCCCTAGCTAACCTTCATTTCAGCACCCACAGACACACATTGCACACAGCCAGCAGAACTAACAGTGACAGAACAGGAAAATAAAATTTCCTCATGCCTGTAACCTCTTTTCCCATACTCCTATGGTGGACACTGTTGGTTTGGGCTTTGTGCCTTACTTAATAACCTCAGAGGTGTAAAAGCCTTTTGAAATGAACACACACTATATCCTTAAGAACAAGTCATAACTTCCAGGCTGTGTGGGGTAGTGATGACATCCTGTCTAACCACTAACACAAGGAACCTGTATCTACAGCTCCAGCTCAGCAAATGGGAACTTTGCTCAGTTTTGTTAGAGTGTTCTTCTAAGTGAAGATGAATTCTATCACATAACTAGATTTTCGTTCAAGAAAGCACTTTTGCTTTCTAGTGTATCCCTAAAACAAAATTCAGATGTATTGCTTTGGTATTAAATTTGTTTGGGAGCTTCTACTGTTACACCAAAGCTATGTTTCACTTCTAAAGGATTATACTGAAGCAGCAAGATATTTGCAAGTCAGTTTTTAAAACTATAATAATTCACTTGAGTTGCATTTATGCAGGGTGAGGAAAGAACCTCTCCAATGTTTTTGTTGTATCATTTACATTGCAGTCAGGTTCTCAATAGCTCACTTGGCAACTATTCGGTATTTCGTGGTTTGTGCTGTAGTCTCCACTAACAATCCCAGACAGGACAACAGGCCACATGTCACACCACTTAGGGATGACCAGACCCCTGCTCCTGACCGAAGATCTAACTGGGTGCAGAGAGTAAAAATCTGTGTCTGCTTTGAATGCCGCTCAGCCTGTTCAGGGGGCATAAAAGTTCCTTCTTCTTGTTCCTTTCTTCTTGTCCTAGGTAATGCTGGCTATAGAGTAGCAAATGGAGCACAGCCCTGCTATGTTGTCTGTCCAACGTCTGCGGGAGTGGTTGAAATCCTCCATGAGGGCAAGAACTGAGCACAAGGCTGTCCCTATCTGTGAATAGAGGGCCTCATCTGCTTGGTGTTCCTGTAGCAGAACCACACATACTTAATGTAAAGTATATGCTTAAATGCCAACAGGATGCCTGGAACAAACTTTTACAGGAAAAAGAAATGAGGAGCCTGAACTGATATGCATCAGCCTGTATTTGAAGCACAGTGGTTTCAAATGCATTGTCAATTCCGCTGTGTAACTTGTGTATGTTTGATTTAATTACTGTATGTGATAGCCTTAGGGGAAACCATCAGATTTTTAATGTACTGTATCATTGCTAATCCTCATGTGAAGGAAACCAACAGGAAGTATGTGTAGCATGAGAAAGACTAATGTTCACTTTTCTCCTGTGTCACTCAGGCTGCAACTAATATCAGCCATTCCTCCAAAGGCAAGGACTCTGAAAGAAGCTTATACAGCACCTTACTGACGGAAAAAAATAGAAGCCTTAAGTCTGGACTCCTGCCTAGCACCCTCGCAAATTCAAGTCTTCATTAGAATTGAAATGGGAGGTGTGTGGTAGGGGCACTCTGTTCTGGTGCAGACAAAGAGGGGCTTCTTTACACTCTTTCTGGATCATTGAGTTCACCAGAGCTTGTGTTACCATTTCCATTAGGTGTTAAAACTGTCTTTGAAGAGAAATGGCTGTCCTCTTCAGTTTTTTCAGTATGTACTCTGCAAGAGACTAAAAACATTAAATTAGCATCAGTGCCACCTTCTCTCTTTCCAATCAGCCAAAAGCCCGCATTGGATTTCCCATTTCCTGTGTTTAGGCTGGAGGCTGCTCAGGGCTCCTGCTCTATGTTTGCTTTACCACCTTTTACAGTGGCTCAGAAAAAGAGGAAACTGTTTCACAAGAGATTGGTTTAGCATTACTACAGGAATGATCTCTGAAAACTGCTGTTTTATCATTCAGAACAATGCACTGCATGCCGAAATCTCATGCCATTCTCTGGGCTTGCTAGTCTGTCCACATACACTTGGACTGGTCACAATCCATCCAAGTAGAGTAATTAAACAATCATTAGTTTGATGACAAAATACTTGCAACTTCATCCTTCTTCTTTTGTATTTCTCTGTGACACAGGCAATTCTTTAGTCTTTAGCCTTTGTTGTCTATGTTATGTCCAGTATATCCATCTCAGTCTCTGGAGGAACACACAAAGCACTGAGTGTCAGCCTCTATTAAAACAAACGGAGTAAAGTAAAAGGCAAGTCTAACCATTGTCATTTAATTTCACCAGCTGTCTCTTTAAGCAGCTTGTATGTCTTGTATGTCTGTGTCCTAGATTATATGGGCATACTTCTCACCAGTCATAGGAGTGGGAACATGCCTTGGAGTATATCCAGAAGCAACAGTTTTCAAGTCTACCTTAAGAATGGGCAGTTATTAAAATAATAAAATAACTTAAAGAGATTCTAGCATTTCTTACAACCTGTGGACAGCAAGTACAGTACTTTAATCATCCCCTGGTTTCTTTGTAGTAACAAGCTATTGCAGTGCACTGCATGGCCTTAAATGAAAGTGGGTCTTGGCCATGGGATGCTATAGTCCTGGCTGCAACAGATTCTTAATTTCAAGTACACTGACTGACTAATGCTTATTACAGCTTTAGCATTTCTAACTTTGAATCTTTGATAAGGCACAAATGACCAGGTGAGTTCCAGCAGTGGCAGGAACTGAGTACTATTCTTCCCACAGCAGCAGCAGAGGAGTTAACCAGGCAGTATCTGAGATGCATACTGGCCCCCAGGATCAAAACAAAGCTAATGGCAAGTGACAACCTGCTCTCCTGCAGCTCTCGCTGCAGAATTCCTATGGCAACTTAGCCAAAGTGAAACTGTCCTCACCCATGTGTCTCTGCAATCGCAGGAAGCTCTCTCTTAGTGCCCAAAAAAGCAAGTGAACCTGACAGCAGATATGCTCTCATGTCACCACAGGGATAAGGTATATCTTCAGCAATTTTTTGCAGAGACCATCTTATCCAGATCATCTCCGTAACAAAAACCATGACTACTTTTCACTCTATTCTTAGCAAAAAGAATCTTCACAAAAAATCCTGCAGTGCTCAGCAGTGTGTAATTCACAGATCTCTGCAACAGCCACAAATCAGCAGTAACCTGGTCTTTTGAATATATTGTTACCACCACAGACAGAGAGCATGAACAGAGACTGAAACAGATGAGTATACTAAGGATATTTTAATGGTTATTTTAAGTCCTTCTTAATCCAATCTCTGAACTTGAATTTACAGAATCCATGCTGCAACATGTTGTGTTTCAACATCAGTACATCATCAAATACTGCTGGAAGGGCCTCAACACAGATTTTAAAAAAGTCTGAAAAATCTGAAGAAATCTTCAGAAAATATCAAACAACCTTTAAGCAAGTTACATTCCCCACTAGTAGCAGGGAAGGTAGCAGAATGCTTTCTGCCTTTAACCTTTTTGTATTACTTCTTAGTTCTGTATTATCTGTGAATAAAATTTGTTTGAGCACATAAATTAGCATTTGCTTGGGTAAATTTACTGCCTTTCATTGTCTAACTCTTGATATTTTGGTTCCTGTAACAATAAAGATTATCTCTTTTTTATTTCAGCTAAATATAAAAAACCCCAATAAAGTTTCTTCAAATTTAATTTTTAAAACAAAGGATGCACAGTAGTCCCTTGTTCCTAATCCTATACAAGAGCAGTCCATCAGATGTTATTAATGGAGGAGGCTTTTGATCACTGCTGCTGCACATTTATTTAACACCAAGCTGTAATATCTGTTGCAACTACAGTTCTTATTTACTATTTATCCATGAAACATTTTGAACATATCTATGGGCCTTGGACATTGTCTTAGACTTGTTTTTCACATTAATGCATTTTGGAGATTTTTTTTTGCCAGGGAGGTAACTGTGGAAGTTACTGCAGGAACTGCAGGAAGTAACCTGCAAAGGAATTTCCAGATTTCTCCATATAAGAAAGGCATGTTGACTGGTGAAATCTTCAAGAGGTACATGAAGAATTGAAAAAGGTCATCCTAGGGGCCTCAGAGCTGTACAGACAGCTGCTTAGGACTTGTGCTGCAGCAGACTGTTTCGTTTGTGCACCAATGCAATAGCATTTTAACCTACAGCTGTTTATCCAGAAACTCTGAAACTGGGTGTTTTGAGCCTCACCTTAATTTTCCACTGAAGGACATGCAAGAAATTCCAGATTTCCCCAATTTTACTTCATTTTACTGAACTGTAAGTCCAGTATATGTCCTCATACTCCAGTTTGCATGGCTCTTAGTGAGCCTGATTCATACAGAGTTCTGGTTCACACTCACAGGGCACAGTCAGCAACCAGAAAGGGACAACCATCTTCAAATTACTGATGTCAAAGAAGAAGAGCGCTTTGGACTTTTTCTTTCCTTTTTTGCTGGTAGGCCAGGATATGAAATATGAAAGTTTCCCTGTAATCCAGACTGGAATATTAAGAAGTAACAGTTGCTGTTTTTTTCTGTCTGTAGAAGAAAAGAAAGTGCTATTCAGTCTTTCTTCAGTGCAAAGACCTGCTAGTGAATGAATCTACTTGTTTCTGAGACTGCTGAGAAGTTGAGACTCCATTGTTTGAGGGTTTAGAAAGCCTCGCCTAGTATTCAATAGACTTTGATGTAAAATGTTCAAGAAAAGGATTGTTTAAATAGGAGTCATGTATGTGATGATTTAAGAATATAAGCAAGGTGGGCCTTTGACAGCATGGTAAAATCCTATTAAAGCAGCAGAAAAATGGGTGAAAGGGGTGTGGTTTTCATTCGGAGGGCTTTTGCGTGAAAGCTCTTCTCCCTGTGTCCAGCTGCCTCAGGCAGTCAAATGGAGAGGTAACCTCTCCACACAAGTCTTGTCTCTAGCAGTAAGAAATATTATCTCTCCTCACCTGCTCTGAAGTGGAATTGCTATAATTTGTAACTTGATTTTCTTCTCAAAACTCTTCTCACTCTCTCAGCCCAAGTGTCTTGGAATGATTTAAATAATAACGTTTCTCCATACTCATGTTGCCTCCCAATAGAATAATATATCCCAGCTTTAGAAGAAACTGTCCTTCCACAACCAATATAATAAGACCCAGATTTTTTTTATTTTTCGCAGCATGACCAAAGTCCTCATAGAAGAGGCAGTGTGATTTATCAGTTGGAATGTGGATCACAGGTCAGGAAATCCATCTCTGTTCCTCATCTGCCCCTCAATAATTTTACGATGTACATAGTAGTCATGTTGATCTGTGTCCAAGAAGAAGCTGCACAGCTAGAGTTCAGATAAGGCTCACCCCCACACACATCCTGCTACGAGAGAGTTGCACCTGCTCTGGGTCAGTGCCATGCTGGCACGGCACAGGGCTGGCTCCAGCCTCAGACCAGAAATATGTTTGCATCTGCCTGCACAAGAGCACACAAAGAGGTGTCTGTGCTTCCAGATCTCCTCTCACTATCTGCATGGTCATTTTACATTTTAGGAAACGGAAATTTTTGCATCCAGAATCTTATAGTAACATTTGCAGTTAAACTGTGATCTTCTTTAGGTGAACCTATGGAAATTATTCCATAATTTCCATGTGGATTTATATGCCACAATACTTACTACTAAAAAAACCCAACTCTTGTCAGGGTAGTAGGGTACATGTAGTCCAGGGAACTCATTATCATTCTTTAGCAGATGAATCTGGAAATGCAGTAGTACATGCTAAACGATGAAAAGGCGTTCAGGTGCCTTTCCCAGGGAAATGACTTATCTTCCCTGTTGTGTTGTTGTTGTGTATTTCATAATCTGAGGTCGTGATACCTATCTCTTCTCCTGAATGATTAGAAACCTTTCCTGTCAGAATATATTTAGAATATGGTTTGTCTTTCATTGCTGTCAGTTCCCAAAGCAATTACATCAGAGAGACTTAGAACTGGACCAGTGCGATTTTTTTTTTTTTTTTAATGGATGACGTTTTATCACTAGAAACTGACTATTGATGCATATTCTGGATGCGTGGGTGCCCACCCTGCCAGAATCATCATTTCCCTGGTGATATTGGAAACAGTCTCTGCAAGAAGAGGATGGTGCTGCTGTACCGAAGTCAGTAGGGGTAACATTGTTATGTTATGAATTCTAGTTTTAGGAAAACCTAAGAAATAGTACAAGTTTAGTTAGAGGGCACCCTGGCTTCTCATTGCTCTCTACTCTTGATTCTGATTTCTGTACCTGACTAAGGACTGTTACTGCTCTGAGGGCATCAATTCTGGATTGCTTACAGCCCTTACATGCAGAGATAATGGCATACAGTTCCAAAAGTGAGAATAAAATAAAGAATAATGAATAAAGTTATAATGGTGGCTGGATTGGGTAACAGTGCGTGTTTGTAATTATATCATCTAAATTTATTTGGCAAATCATTTCCAAGGCATACATTATCACACAGTACAGTGCAATTCCCCGAAATGTAAAGGGAAACACTAATTTCTGAGCTAAGTCATTGTATCAAGCAAAAGCATAAATATACAACTAAAAGTCAGATGAAAACCATTCAAAGTCTTTATTTTTAGTTCCTCCTCACATCCTAATGGGAGAAGGAAGAGATAGTAAAGCAACAGCCGAGAACAGAAAGAGGATATCTGGCAAGTGGGTTGAGTTTCTTAGAGAAAGATATTTATTTGAAATAATACAAATTAATTTAAAAGAGTTGAGAATGCAAGGGAAAAGAGCAAAAATCCAGAGTATGGAGAGGAGATGGTCTAGTCTTGCCTGCTCTAGAACTGATGCATAGAAGTTTACTGGCTTTGGACTTAATTTCGCAAAACCCTACCTTGCAAAAAAATCAATCTTCTTGTAAGGCGTTCAGCCCTGGCCCATGCTCTATAATTCACAGGCAATTAAGTTCACTTCTTTGGTAACACAAATTAGGAGGGGAGTTCTGGAAAGAACTGACTGGGATTGACAGTGGGACTGGAGACGCTGAATGGTTTTGTGAGAGAGATGCAGAAATGGGCGGAAAAGTGCTTGCCCTGCTCTGCTGTGTAGGGCTGGATTTTAATTTCCATTAGATTGAGGAATACAACACAAAATTTCTATGTTTTAGCAGGCAGTTTTAAAACAAAAACACACAAAAAAGGTAATGCCACACCGGTTTGTTTTGGTTTTAGTCCATTTGAGTGTATAAGCTACTCTTCTCTCTCAGGCTATTGACACAATTTTGTGCCTTTCTGCATCTAATCTTACTATCTCGTACATGAGCAATACCCATTCAAATGTAATGTGTGTACAAACATACTGTTTTCTGTTCTGGCTAGGATATAAAGCCAAATAACTTTGAAGTATAATAAATAATCATCAATGGTCAATCTACTTCAGACAGCTGCAGCAAAGAAGTCAGTAACTATCTCTCTGCAAGTGGGAGATAGTAACTTGCTAGGCATTTAGAATCATCTTAAGATAACTTTGAAACAATAAATATGTAGACTAGTTTTTAAGCAATATGCAGCATTCAGCTGTTTCTTCCTTCCCATCCATCAATGTCTTTTCTCTCTTTCTTCTTTCAGATCAGGCCTCTGAAAAGATAAGTTATGTTTCTGTAGTACTCTGAAGAACTGAGTACACAAAAGGGCAACATCTTTCTGAGAATTAAATAGCCTGTTCATCAGCAGGACACTGTGCCCATGTGTTAAGACACAGTCCAAGTGTACCTTTTCCTGCTGTTTCTCTGGTAATGATAGCTGAAGCTTTCAGGCCTTGAGACTTTAAGGAGCATTAGCCCCATGTTGCTTAGAATATTTGGAAATGTGCAAAATTACTTTCCTACTTGCCTCCACAAAAAGAAGGAAGTAATTTAGAAAAAAATAGTTTAGAAAGAAAAGGCTCAGCTTCCATGTCATCAGTTATGTGGTACTGAAGGTGAGGGAGGATCATTTCTGCAGAGTGCAGAGGTCACCTGCCACTTGCTTCAATATTTGCAGGTGGTCTGGTAGGATTTGGGGAGGGCAATGGAGGTCTCTTTGATAAAGGGGTATTTTACCCATGGCAAAGTCTGAATGACTGCTCTGAGCACTTCATTCCGAGCTTTCCATGGGGGCTCAGCCTCTGCTGCACTTGGCTGAATACCTTCAATTTGGGCTGATTTCAGCAGTTAAATGTCACAGGCCAGTGTCATTACTCATAAGCACTGGGTACCAGGGACACAAGTGAAGGAGCTGTGGCAAAACCAGGCAGCAGGCTGTAAAAGCTGAATTAATTGCTGATAAAGATGGGGAAGACAGGAGAGTAATTTTGACCTTTCTCTTCTAAATGTGTCTTTCAGAGTTACCTATTTATAACTTCTGATATCATTAAAGTGGCAGAAGAGTAACAGAATGATAAAAGCAGAGGAAAAACAGAAAGTTAGAACAAGCTGAGACATCCTGAGGTGTTTTGGGGATAGTGATGGATGAATACCCCCATAGTACTTGAGCTGTTGCAGTTTTAGATGTCAGCTCAGTACCAAACATGAGAAATGGATACGACATACAGAGAGCATAAGTGCCTCACACAGGTGAGAGGAGGGACTGTGAGGGTCCAAAGTGACTGGAGGGATAGCTCCTTCCCATGTCTCCAGTTTAAAGGTAGTCTGCCTGCATTTCCAAGAGGCCAGCAGCACTGATCAAGGCTGTTTCTGGTTCCCAGACTCGTGGCTCCAGGCTGGCAGGCCTTTTCTGTCAGTATTTTTTCAGCAGACAATTTCTTCTGTTTAGCAATTTTCCCTTTCTAAGCAGGTTGTCTTGCTGGCTGCTCACATCAAGTTTAATTTCTTGTCTTTTTCTCTATTGCATTTGTCTGCCGAATTTGAGTCTCTGGTTTATGGCTTTTCTCTTTCCCTTATCATCTCATTGAGAAGGTCCTGGATCAGATATTCTTACCAAAATTAACCTTATTATATCTAATATCCTTATCACTGAGTGTGACTAACTCTCATCGCTGCCTCATGTATCAGTTGTTGTTTAGATTTGCATCCTTGTGCCTTCTTTCTTGTGGTTTTCTCCTTTTTATGTTATCCACTTTTGCATTAGGAAGGTCCTTGGCAAGACACTCTTCATGGAGCAGATGCTCTCTCCTTCTGCATGCCTTTACAACAATAATTATGATCTTGCTGAGCAGTGAAGAACATGCTACCAGCAAAGGGAACCAACGTAATGTCCAACATAGCCTATACTAGTAGTAGGACTTTGATCTTGACACAAAATTTCAGCAGAAGCAGGCAGAAAGATTTCAAAAAGGGAACATTATGTTGAAACAACCGAGTGCCCAAAATACTGTGAGCTACTGCATCCTGTATCAGCTGCATTCAAGAGATAACATGGTTGGTAACTCCTGCAAATAAAGAATTGCAATAATCCAGCCCTGAGAAGTCAAACCAGTTCAAAATCCTCTCCCCTTAGGAAAGAACACAACCTGCTGTTATTTCATAGGCAGCATAAAGAGGGCCTGGTAGTACAATGAACACATATCTGTTGATCAGTCTGACAACAATACCAAAGCTTAACTCTGGGAGATGAATTTAAAAGTGCAAGATGAGGAGAATCCCAGGATGGCAGTCACATTCAGTAAATGTCTCCTACATGAGCCTTATTCAACTCCACAGTGATTGCTGTGTCCAAGGACTGACTTTCTCCTCTTATGTTTACTTACAGCTTGGCCTAATACAGTTGCTGGTGTCACTTTTGCCATATCCTAGATCTGTGTCCCTGCTATCTGTTTCTTTTCTGTCTTTGACCTTTTTTAACACAAAAAGCTCAAATATGCCATTCACAGCCACTGGGACCCCTATCAGACAAGATACCTATTAAAGATAAATGTAAATAGAAACTGTTAAGACATCTGCAGCTATAATCGTCAGAAAAACAGGTTTTACTGATAGCACTGAATGATGCCCAAAAGTGAAGATTCAAACTCACCATTGTTCTTCTCCATTTACCTGTCAGTGGTTACAATAGTGAACATGGAGTGGGACAAGGCACAGCAAAGGAGAGTTAAAACACCCTTTTTTCTTTGTGTAAAAATAGAGCCCCAGATCTACCCAGTACTGTCCATACTCCCCCCTGCCAGAAGAGCCTGTGTCCACTCCCACCATGAGCAAAACAGGATGGCTTCTGCTGTCTTTCCGGACTTTCTTCTTCAGAAAATCCTGTCTCTGTGGAGTAAGACAGTGTTAATTCAGTCTGCAGAAAGCCAAAACCATTGCAGTTAAGAGAGAAGTGTACAGCAAGGGCAAAGAGGCACCTGCTACCTTTGCATTAATCAACATTTCAAATTTATCACATGCCTTGAATTAATTTCCAGCTGAAAAGCAATCATTTTTCAAGCACTTAATACAAACCACATGCAGAAATTAGACATAGCTTTGATTGATGATGGTTTTTCTGATCAAAATGGTTATTTGTGACATTTTCAAATTTCGTTTCAGTAAACTCCAATTTTTTTGTTGACAAAACTCAAGAGCTTTCCCTTGGCAATTCATGTACCACAGAGACCCCACCTATCCTTGTATTTGAATATCATCTCATTGGCACAGTCAGACTTAGGAAATGCCTCTGCTGCAGTCACTGAGGTGATTATATGGAACAGAATTGTTCACATTAAGTCTGAACTTGCAGGGATAGAGGAGACTGTGCAGGTGATGGGACACCTATTAATAGAGCACAGTCAGTTAAGGTATCACACAGCACAGCGTAACTGTGTAGTTCACTTCTTTTTCCCTCTCCCCTCAACCAAATCAACCTTGATCCCGTCTTGAAGCCAGCTGTGTCAGTCCTGTGGCAGCCACACAGGGCTCACAGAGGACTAATTTAGACTCATCAGTAGAAAATACTTAAAGAAAAGAGCTCATTCCTTAGTCATCACTGTGAGAGAGAAGGCACAAAACTATTCATTTTGAATTGCCCTAAAAATGTGTAATCATTCCCTGAGAAAAACCATAATCTCAGCAAATTACCACGAAGCAGTGCAAGGATGTGCACACCAGCACGTTTTGTACATTATTGACTGACTCTACTTATGGGGCTCATGTGCAGAGTTCTTACAGGTGGCTCTCTCAAAGAACCAGCCCAGGACCTCAAGCCAGCATCTGAAATCTCCTTAACACATCTCCTGGGTGCATAGATGTGCTTTTTCAGTGCCCTGTTTGGATTTGAGCTCTTATACCTTCCCACTGATCATCTGAAAAAAAGAAGGTGGCAGCTTGGGAATTGGATGCTTCTGCTTCCGCCTTGAGATGCAATCTTGATCATTTCTATGAGACCGGGGGAAGCGGTCCCATAGGAGTAGGCCAGTCGAGGAAAGAAAATGGTCTTCCCTTGCCTACTGAAGGACACCTACATGACAGTCACTTGGTGAAGTGTCAGTCACCTTCCCCAGCTGAGCTGTCTGCAATACAATAGTCACACGCTGAATTCACCCTTTGATATGGACACACACCACTGCCACGCTCTTCAGAGACAATCCAAAGTGATTTAGTATTTAGGAGGCTATTTGTGTTGTTACAGGAGTAATTCACATAGCTCCTCCAAGAGGAATAATCTCAAAGTAGATTTGCTTAGCACTAATGAGAAGGTACTGCTTTTCAATTGCATGTGGTTTCCATGCATTGAAGAAAAGACATGCAGTCTCATTAATCTGCTTTAACTGTGAGCCATTTTTCTTTCGCTTTTAATATTCTCAAGCCTAGGGAGCGCCAAGGGGAATACAGGAAAGGCTGACTACAGAGGAGTTATTTCCTCTGAAATCATCCTCATCTGTCTGTCAGGAGTTCTTGAAACAACTGCAATAAATCCTGAATTTTTAATATGGTTCACAGGTTCAGAGACAGAAAAATCAGTGCTCAGACAGCAGGGATTGTGGTAGTTATCTACGACGTCAGGGTACACATGTTTTTGTAAAAGGAAATCAAATGGGAAACTGTACTGAAAAAAGTGATCAAATATGGTCAGAAAATAAAGAATGACTGCTGGAAAGCAAGGGAAGATGGGTTAGTAGAAATGAGTATGAATGGTCAGGAGAGAAAAATGAGCTCTCTGCCTGATTCCTTTTTGTTCTACTCTGTAACTACATATATGTGTCTATATTTACCAACAGCATCCATGTAAAGTAACAGTACCCAAGCAGTGGAACATAGGCTGTTGTGTTAACTCAAAAATCCAGGTAGTCAAATCCTTGGTTGCAAACACAACAAATAAGACAGATTTCTTTGGATGGCCTTGCTATTCATAGATCACTGACTGGGAAATGATGGTACGGACTGAAATCTCCCTCATGGTCCCCTCAGCCTCGGAAGTGAAGCACACAAGGTATACAGGGAGGAATGGCTGCTGCTCTGCAGATGTGTTTCGCAGCTGCAGGTGTGGCCCCACCAAGACCAGACAGTGATCAGAGGAACCCAGGCAGCCCAGCCCAAGAGAATCAGCCTGTCCTAAGCCCATCACAGGAGAATGATTGAGCTGTTGCCCTGTTCCAGAACCCGTTAAGACTTTCAACACAAGAATGTTGCTCTGCAGTGCTCTGCAAACCAAGGGGGACTTTGCCACAAGAGTTTATTATGGATTGTTGGAGTACACTAGATCTGATGGTCCTTAACAAACACTTACAATGTAAATGCATCTCCACAAGATCCTGTGGAGAGATCATCCTTGCAGGGCACAGTTGCATCTTTGGCTGCTGAAGATTAATTAGATATTGGCTAGGTCAATCTGAAACTGACACAGAAGAATTTGGCAAGTTAAAACCCACATAAACCCCTTGCATTTCGACATATGAGAGATGAAAAGCCTGCATAGGAGTACGTCCAGCAGATTGGTAAGCTGTTTTCACCTCAAATGTGGGTCATATGAAGAGGCAGAGAGCAAAAAAGAGGAAGTACCACTCCCTCTAACCACGGGGTGGAAGGCTGCAACCAGGTCTGCCCAGCAATTTTCGCTGGGTGGGATCTGCACTGCAGTGCACTATGAAAGCTGCCAAGAAAGGTGTCTCCACTGTGTAGAGACACACTTCCAACAACCACCTCCCTGCACAGCTCATTCGTCTGCACACAAATCAATGCTTGCACTTTGCCTACAGATAGCTCACATCCATCACAGCAGTGACAGAACCTGTGGCATCAACAGCCCACAAAAAATGGAGGTAACTAGATGGCACAGGCTGTATAAAATAAAACAAAAATGGGAAAAAAACCATAGAATTGGTTGGTAGGAGCTAAGAGAGAGATGGGTTAAGTACTACTGTGATTTCTGATTCTTTACATATGCAGAAATAAATGAAAGCATATTGTGCACATACAGAAATATACTGTACAGATATTGAATTGCTATACAAAACTTGTTAAATGGTGCAGATAGTGCACAACCCCAGAAGAATAAGAGCCAAGGACTTACTTATTATATCCTAAGAACAACACTATTATTCTTGCAACTCCTTTGGCATGCCATGGGTTTTAGTGGGAGATAGAACCAGTTTAGCTGTAAAACAATAATTACAAACTCTCTCACAAGCACTGACTGTGGATCTGGGGAAAAGCCCCCTTTGTTCCTGAAATGCCCACTTTCTGTGGGAGGAGCCAACACTGAGAGCTACTCACAGCCAGAAGGGTGGTTCAAGGATGGCTTCCACACACAGTGTTCACTCAGGAATTCCAAGTGGTTGGTTGCCTGAAATTTTGGGTATCTGGAACCTGGTAGGCTGCTGGTAAATGGTAGGTTTCTGGTGAAAACAGGAGTTTGATACTGAAATGAAAGATGAGACAAGTGTGTGTAATGACAGGAATTTCTACAGCAGCAAGAAGCTGGTTGCTTCACAAAGAGTATGTATGTCCAAGTAATACATAAAAAGCCAACCAAACACTCTTCTTTTAAAATTCTCTTGGCTTCCAAGGCCTATTTCTTGATTTTGAAGTAGTGACTTTGATTTTTGACTACCGACTTCAGATCCTCAGTGTAAATGTGAATCTCTTTCATTTGTCTGTCAAAGTGGAGCTTAGGACACTCTGACCTCCCATGCAGTTGCAGGGGCCATTGAAACCATCAGCCCAAGAGCAACATTTTGTGCAGCATGGTGTACCTTTCTTTATCTGTTTGTAAAAACACAACATGGACTTACAAGACCATGCCTCCACAACAAAATCGGTGTACATGAAAGGAAGCAAACAGAATGGCAGAGAAGAAAAGCAGTGAGCGGGCATTCAAAATGAAAGTAGTTTTTAACTGGTTGAAAATGATTAAAATTATAGTAACACTACAAGATGATCTGTGGATTCTTTTCTGTTTTGGTGGTCTTTTATTTAATAAGCTGAGAAACACTAGTCTAAAACATGAATAAATGTCCATCAGTGCCACTTAGTGCTGTTTTGATTGCTTCCACTTCTTTGAAGATGTCCAGCACATATCTACCAGTTTACTGTGTTTGTTGCATGCACAGAGTCCATGGCAAAACATGTGCAGAGCACTAACAAAGCAAACCACTTGGCAGATGTGGCAAATTCCATGATTGTTGTTACTCACATCTCTGCATCTGCTTGACTGTAGCCCCAGAAGGTCAGAAAGTTACTGCTTATCATGAGTAGGTAAGAGTTGCATGAAAAGAGACGTAAGGAGACTGCTCACTGTCAGCATCAAGACATTCAAACTAAACTTGAACTGCAATCCCTTTAGGTGGAACTTTGACTATTATTGTTTTATTAACTGGCTTTGTAAAATTTATGTTTCTCCTGTCTTTAAGTTCTGTTTGTTTAAAAGCAGTTTAAAGTCAGGACTAATGTAAGGTAAAGCCTCAGGTTTCCAGATGGAAGCCTGGATTGTTTGTGAAAGCACTATGATACGATGATATCCAACTACTATTGCCCTATTTAATGCCAAATGCAGCTGGCAAAGTAATTTTTTGTCTAAAAATATAAAAATACAATGGTTTTGTCCTTTGCCAGGCATTTGCAGTATTTTCCTACCATTTATGTGATACCTTTCTTTTTCTAACGAAGGCTTTCAAAAATAGCCATGAATCCATCAAGTAACCCTACTGCAGTCACAATTTGCTGTCTCATATGGCCATTCGCTCTCCTTTTATTGAAAAGTTTATTCAAATTTTATATTTGGTTTCAAGACTGTATGTAGTGTTAGTGACAACCCAGTCTGATTTCATATTTATGCTCCAGAAAAAATATCATAAACATGTGATTTCAGTAGGACATGATAAGCTGTGGACTCATTTTCCTTCTCCTCTGCACTATTCGTGAAACCTCATCCCAGTTTAAGCATCACATGCACTTCCTTGCAGATTCCATCTTTGCCCTTTTCCACTAACTTTCTGCCTACTTTGTCCACGTGCAAAGACTTTTTGTGATCTCTCCCCATTCTGGCTCAATCATTCTGCTAATGTCAGTCTGGAGAAAGTCCTTTCCCAGATCTGTATGGACTTCTTTCCAGTCAGGGAGATAGCTCTGAGAGGATGCCAATACCTCTTGATGTCTACCTGCTTGATTCAAATATTCCTGGTGAACACAGTTAATGTCCATATCTTTCATTGACTGCCAGATACACTGGGTCTGAGTGTAAGTGGATTAATCCATGCATACTGACAGTAAGTCTGTACATTGTCTTCCAACTTTTAACATCCAATTTTATTACTAATATTACAAAGTAATCAATGTAGTTAATGACTTTTTCATATCTCTTTGCTCCCAACACCATGATTATCTCATCCTCTGCAGTGGTTTTCCTCAATATGAATATACAGGCACTATATGCACTTTAAACAGGATCTAATGGTCTTCCCCATGTTTCCAGACCTCCTCTTAATGTCTAATAAAGGGAGATGGCAACAGAGGAAAAAGCATGAAGGAGAAGAGCTAAGACAGTAAGAAATCATAAACAGTTTGTTTGCTAGTTTGAAAGAGAGTTGAAATCAGGTGTTGAAGGAAGAATTCACAAAGAAATGGAGGTTAGGAAAAGAAAGAATAGAAAAAGTGGATAAAGAGAGTGTTTGGTAGAACAAAAGATAAATTTGAGACCCTGATATTGATACATCTTCATTTTGGAGGAAGAAGGATATGTCCCTGAGGAAGAGAGAAAGCAAAAAAGTTTGCAGAAAGTCTGACACCAAAAAAGGGAAGCAGGGGGGAAGAAGGGTTTGTGGGAGAAAAAAATAATCCTGTAACCAGAAATACCATCTGTGTTAGAGATGTAGTTTCTGTTAAAGGAGAACTGTAGATTTTCTGTAACCTAAGCATTTTTAGAAACACTATGGAAGAAAGAAAAAACTGCAGACAAGAATCACAAGAAGTACTGGCCTACTTGTCTTAAGTAAAACATCCTTCAGTTAATTACTCACAGGAAGGTTATTCATTCACCTTGTGAAAAGGGATGTTAAATATTTTGGATGCCTTTCTTGACCGAGATTCTATGCATGTTGGTTTTGGATGCCAGGGTTTGTGCCAGATGAGTCCTCCCAATGCCTTTTTCTCTGGTCTTAGAATTATGAGCCAGACACAGTTAAAAGGATAAAAGGGGTATACCTTTATAAGGATCCTTACATGCACAGTTCGTCAAGGAGGAAAATGCTGAAGATGCAAATCATGCGTGATACCTGTACAATTTTTATAGACTTTGCAAATTAGCATATCTGATACAGATTCCCCAATGAGAAGCTTAATAGATGAAGTAATGTCTTGCTCTTCTGGCAACTTCTAGAGTCTCCCCCCTCAGATGAGGCTGGAACCCTGTTTACAAAAATATGTTTCAGAGAGCTGGTCTTCAATGTTAGTTTCTATGGAGAACTGAGATAGCATAGGGGCTTCAGGCCTGCAACTGGGAGACTTTTAGAATGTTTTGTCTTCCTGTCTAGAAAAATACTGCAACTAAGTTACAATAATAGGCTACAAAAAGCTGCAAATATGTGTGCTAAGAATACAGAGAATATATAAAAGATATATTACAGAAAAAGGCAAAAAATTACCATGGCAACTCTCCCTTTTCTGCACACCTCTGCTGACCTCCACACTGGGGACTGCAGGTCACACTACCCTCTACCTGGAAACACAACTTGGCACCTGAGTCTAATGGTAAGGATAAGCATTTTAGAACGTGTCCAGCTCCTTTAATTCCAGGAGTTGGTTAGTGAAATGAGCAGGTGTGCAGACAGCTTACCTAATCCAGCTGTACTGCTGATGTCTGCAGAGGTAATCCATCTGGAGTGCTGCTTTCCTGGATAACAGCTGCTACAGCCTGGCTCACCAAGACAAATGGTTAAATGGAGTCCCCAGGGATGAGCCTCTGTATCTTTGAGTTCCCACTAGTTTTCACTCACTTAAGGCAGTGCACATATGCCTCCTTAATTGAGAAGAAAATGTGATTTTCAAATTACCGTGACACATGGCACCTGGCAAATGTGCATGTTGTGTACGAAAGGCCATATGAACACAGAATAAAAATCAGGGTCCATAAGCAGAACACTTCATCAGATCTCTCCATTTTGCAGTGGGTACCAATTTCATAAATTATTGGTAGATCCTTGCTGCAGTTACAGCTGCAGTGTGGAGTACCTAAGCCGGCCAACTGCAGCTCAAATATAGGTTATAGTCACTTGTTTCTGTGTTGGGGAAGGTTTTTGGTTTGGCTGCTTGCAGTCTTCTTCAAAGCAAGAGATGGAATGGAAATGTGAAAGGTGAGCAAAATGGTTCAACTAGCAGAGGATGGAAAAGCTTAACTGAACAAGTAAACTCAATGAATGCTATCCAAGATTTCTGGCACTAGTAGGTCTTGTGCTGTGGAAGCAGGTGCTACTGGCTGATAGAGAAGCTGCATCTGGAATGTGAGCTTTATCTGCAGAGCTTGTTGACATTTAGTGGATCACACTGCAGTTTGCCCATGTACCCTGTCTCACCTGTATCAAGGGAAGAGGGGTCAGTTTACTTGCATTTACATATTTTTGGCTGCTGTCAAGCACAGCAGAGCAGCAGCAGGTGTTCTGTGAGAACACACCCTCCAAGCAAGCCACTCTAGCATTGCATTCACGTTACCATTGCACCCCAACTCAACTATCCTGCACCTGCAGGACAACGGGGAAAACCTTCTTACATCCTACCAGCTTCCTGGTGTAGCACCACATCTCAACACATCCTATTCTGGGTACAAGAACTTCACTGTAAGACTTCTCTCAGGCATTTCTACCAGTGACTAGGTGTTCCTGGCACTGTATAATGCTCCAGGCAGAAGTGCACCATTTGTCTTCATTTGTACAGTAATATGGTTGGTTTCCTATTGTTCTGAAGTCCATACTGACAGCTCTACTGCCATACTCAGATCTGCTTTTGTCCCTCAGGAAATTTTTCTCTTTCCTGAAAACAACTGCTTTACACAATGGAGGTTTAATTCTCCATTTCATTTGCATTAGCATGGCACAAAGTGGCTGCAGTAAATCAGAAAATTTAGTCTGTGTTTTTTCACCCCCTTCTACCTGGACAGATTGCTTATCATGGTATCTATTATCACCTCCACTTTTCATTACCACTTTCTGACACTAGCCA
Organism: Dasyornis broadbenti; assembly: GCA_013397935.1. NCBI lineage: Eukaryota > Metazoa > Chordata > Aves > Passeriformes > Dasyornithidae > Dasyornis > Dasyornis broadbenti. The sequence goes on along the minus strand of VZRN01011464.1, from coordinate 3,432,709 downwards.
ATTTGAAATCTCATTCAGATAAGTATGTTCTCTCTCCCACACTAAGCTCAGTGTGAGCTGGGATGGGTTCATTTCCCCGAGTTCAGCACCCAGAAAGGAATGGTACATTTGGCAATTACAGGAACAGTACATCCCCACTGTCACACCCTTATCCATCTCCTTTTTAAATAATTTCCTCCCACATCTTAAGGAAAACCTACCCTTCTGGAGTCACCCGTACTTGGAATATGGTATTTACCCTGCTACTTGCTGCATTTTGCATGACTCCCCATCAATCTACCTCCTAAACCACTTCTGCCTGTTCCCAGTTGTGCATCTGCACCTGCTTTCACCTTCTGCCTGAACTATTGCAAGATCTGTCAGTATAGTTTCACGTCTATAGTCATCTCTTGAAAGACCTCTCTTGGCTTCCCACCACCTACAAACCCACCCTAATCATCCCAAAGTGCCCTACTGGGGCTAATGATGGTATCTGCACAGTGCTGCAGCCGCTCCCACTGACCTCTGTGCTGTGGCTCTCAGACCTCAGAGCAGCTGGAGCTGAAACCCAGGATTTTCTTTCCTGTCACAGGGTGCACTGCTGCTGTCACTCCAGACACAAATATGTTTTCTTTTCATGCGATTATACACCTAACCTCCTAACACCTCATCTCTTTCAAAATTGCAGCTCCCAAGTGCTCCAGTCTATTTTGCTTTCAGCTTTCCAGGCCATGCCCCACGCCTGCCTTACTCCTAGCAAGCATTCTCTGATTTATGGTCCCATATCTCCTTTGATTTTATAACACTACACTTTACACTGTTTTCCCTTGCTGTAATTATTGTGATTCCTAGGGTTTTGTATGCACAATGCCTTATAAAAATAAATTGAACCTCTGCTCTTTTTACTGTTTTCTACCCATAGGGGAAAGTAATTCGTTTGAGGAAAAGGGCGTGGAGAAGGCACCAGCACTAGGCCAAAACACCTCAAACCTAAAACAGATTACACTTTGCTGAAAGGCAGAGAGAACAAAATATTTCTTTAAGCAGTATTCCAGACATTTGGAGATTAAAGTTAGAAATAAAATTGGTTTGTATGTATTTCCCTTCAGTTTGTGTCACTTTATCAAATATAATAATTTTCAAAAATGTCTCCATAATAAAACTTTGGAGAAACCAATGAATCTTCACTTATTTTTCAAAGATGCTTTTAACTACATAGCATCCCACAGATATGCATGATCTTTCTCTGCATGGATATTTATTACTGTTTCATCTGCCTCATGTGCCTTTTAATAAACATATTAAAGTGTCAGCTAGATTCATTGCATCTCTGGAAGGAAGCAATTTTGCATCCTTCACTTAAAAACTAGTTTTGAAACGTCCCAAAGCAATTATTCCTCAGTGAATCACAACAGACAACTTGGTATTGTTAGAGAAAAAGTGCCTAAGGGTACTGCTCTTTTTTTCTTTGGAAGCAGAAAAACAGCAATGGCACACTCACACCTCTAACCCCTCTGCTCTCTATGTCTCAACCTAAAGAAACTCTGCTTTTACTCTACTTTTACAGTGATATCATCAAAAAGTGTAAAAAGGCAGTTACATAAGAATGCAAGAGAGTATGAAGATAGTTAATGCCCAAACCTATGCAAATTTTTACTCTGAATCTTACAGCATTTTATTTCTCAAAAAAATATGTAATTTATTGCGTCTTTTCACGTCAGTTCCTCATAATGTAATCTTTCCAGGAGGTGTTACGTCAGTTGCTGCTCTCCTCTCTCACAGCAGGAACTGTGTACAACTTCATTTGCAGTTTGTATTAATTACAGAAGATGGCAATACTTAAGGTAATTATGATGCATGGCCAATTGGAAGATTCCTTCATCTTTTATTCCCTCCCAGTGTGGCTTTAGAGAGGCTGTAGCACACCAAAGCTAGACTGGACTTAGAGGCAGAAAAATTATGAATTCTGAGACAAAAAGAAATTCCAGTATCTTCAGGTGAGTTAAAAGGTTTGAATTGTATTCAGTATGAATTGGAATGATTCCTTGTGTTAATTAATTATGCTAAAAATTATTAGAAATACTATTTCTATTCATTCTATATTTCAGTCCACTTTCTCCAATAAAACATTTTGGGTACACTGCAAAATTTTGGAAATAAAAAGTGGGAGATCAATCCATCAGTACTGGAAATGTTCAATGTGGAAAAGCTGTGAGGGAATCATTCCACCCATACCCAAAAGGTATGAGATCATCTGTGTGGATTTGAGGATCTGGAAGTGAAGTCCTCTCTTCCTCCCCCCACCTCATTCCCTTTGCTTTGTGGGGCACTCAGTGCCTGAGGCTGAGGAGCAGAGGAGAGTACATGTCAGTAGTTGTCCTTGGGTTTTTGGGTGACCAGCCCAGGCAGCTGCTGGAGGCTGCAGGAGAGCACAGTGTGACTGTGCTGGGTGGCTGCTCACTTCTGGAGACTGCAGCTGGTTTTAAGGAGACTTCCTAACCTGAAGCAGGACTGAAGCAGTGAAAGAGGTTCTTCAGGAAGGACAACTCTGAAGGTTACGGGCTGTAACGTTATTTAATGTATTTTTCTTTTAATTAGCTTTCCTAAATCTACATGAAATACAGGAGATGGTTTATTACTAGAGGATATTTTTCTTGCTAGATCCTCTTTATAAACATAAACAAAAACTGACTTCTGGGGATCAGAAGACTATTCTCACAAGTAGCTGGAAAAATTGCTATCTGCATTTCTGCTGAGAGCCTTTAAGATGCAAATTCTGCTGCAAGTGCACAGAGCTTTACTAATGAGACTGATGCAAAATGCTGTGAAAACCTGAACCACCAAAATCAGAGTCCAGGCTCTATTAACATCCAAGGAGTAAATCAAAGTATTTGAACTGCTTGCGTGATTTCATTATTATTTGTGCCTCAACTTTGTTATTTATCTTCTTCAATGCAGAGATCACATTCTGAGAGATAAAGACAAAAATCTAGTTTTAGTACTCATTTCCATGAGAGTTAATAGCCCAGTTACTTCAAAAGAAATGGCACACAGCTCACCAAGCCTGAATTTCGTTCACAAAATATAAAGTGAAATATGCTTATGCAAAACAAAATCGCATAAAAGTCTTAAAGGATGAAATCTCACAGTCATGGAACCCACAACAGAAGCAAAAACTGAACAGGAGAAATTCTAACTCTGCTATCACAAGATTTTACAATTTTTTGTAAGAAGTGTGGGTGAAGTGATTTATTTCTTTAAGCGGGTTGTTTCTTTACTTAAAGCTCCCCAGTCCTCAGTGATAAGTCTGCTGCAAATAACACAAGTTAGAGTGTGCAGATAATACTAAAAATGCTGCAGAAATAGAAAAGCTTTTCCTCTCAACAGACCTCAAGTTCTTCATTTAATTTTTGGTAATACTGCTTTTATTAAATTATTTTCCATAACTTCAAAGTTAATTCCAAAAGGAATTGAGGATAGTAAAAACTACATAAAGAACAAAGTGGGTAATCCTACTTTACATTAACCTGCAAATTGAGACAGACAACCAACAATTTGATGGAGAAGAAGCAACCTTGCTGATCCACTTGTGTACATAACCTGGTTTCCAAGTCAAGGATATTGTCAAAAACAAGTACAAAGCAGAGGGAGAAGGAAGGAACTCCCCTGAAATATTACTGGGTTATGTCCACAGTTGTTGAGCAGATTCCTTTTCCTCTTCAATAGGTGCCTTTGTGCCGTGTAAGTGCAAGAGGGGAATACAAAATGGATTTAAACTTGATTTAATGAAATCCTGTTCCTGTCAATCTGTCTCCTCCTGAATAAATTACATCATGATATTTTTAATCAAGGCAAAGCCAGGGCAGCTCAACCCACAGGATCAGAAACCCAGCTGTGTCCTGTTCATCATTACCCAGCTTCTCTTTCAACTAAGAATATTTTGAAAAGTATCCTGCCTGAATGGCACTGCAAAGCTTCCAACCACCTTAACAGGAGTCCAGTCTTGCAAAATGAGGACAAGATCGTGATCAGTGGAGAGTAATTTGCAAGAAGCTTTCCTTTTCCACCCTCTCTTGCTCACAGCTGCCTACAGTTGCAATCTACCTCTGCCAGGCATGAATTCATGCTTGAGGATGCTTCAGGTCATTGCTGTGAAACTGCAAAGGGTCTACTTTATTAAGCACATCCTCCTCCTAGATTTCCACTTACACAGCATTATTCTATCCTTCCAGCATAAAAGCCACTTTTTAAATACATCTGCTGAGCATCAGATGAGCACAAAGTACACCCCATATATTTGTTCTAGACATCTGATTCTCATAGTGGTACTGTTCAAACCAGAATCAGTTCTAGACCAAGTCCTACCAAGCACTGCTTCTTGTTCTATTAACCTGAGTCTCAAATCTTCTGTGACTCCTGGTCTCGTACAGTCCTTGTTCTGACCATACTTGCACATATTCAGGCCATATTCAGCCCTAGCAGGGTTTGGATTGAGAATTTGACCGTGAAATTATTTATATACAGGCTATCACTTATTACTGCATCCAGTCTCCAGTGATACAGAGGAAGCAGGAGATATGAAGCTTCAGAATGTAAATTTTAATAGCCAAATGAAAAGTTGATTGTGCTGTGGCAGTGCCTGGGGAAGTGCTGGCATGTACCTTTGGAGTGTTGATGGGGTGTAAAGGCATTACAGGCCAGTTCTATTTCAACTGGTGGTAAAATAAGAAAAAACATAAAAGTGTTGTGTTTTCTTATTAAAAAATAAGTCACACACACACAAAAAGTAAGTTACATTCTTTTAGTGCCTTTTATTTAATTATCTTGGAGCACTTTGCAAAGCAGATTCAGCAGCCAAAGCAGCTGAGTTTCTTCCTATTTTGTGTTACAAGACCAATCAGTCTGGGCAAGTCAGGAACAAGGTCCCAGTAACTCTGATCCCTGGGGTCTGCTCCAAACCTGTGGAGTTCATATATCAGGGTAAAAGTAGTGCATTATCATTTAACAAAAGCATTAACTATCAGGTAGAGTTTTGCATATACTGAGAAGAGAATTTTCCAGTCGTCACTGTTTTTTCATAAACTATTATTTACAAAAGCAGACAATTAATGTTATTTTGTTTGCATGTGGTAAGGTTAGAATTCAGAGACCAGCAAGCCTCTCCTATAAATAATTTTGTACAGTACCTTTTGATTCCTACTGAAAAAGTCTTACCCCCATACTGATTTGAAACACTGTCTACACTGACTTTATTGATGTAGTTCTTAACTTGAAAAAACTTCCACTATGTCCCCTTGAAGATTCCTTAATAGAAAGAAACACAGCTCCTTTAGCTCTTCTTTATAGCCTGTTTTGCAGAGCTAGTGTAAGCTTTGTTGACCTGGCCTGTACCCACTCCAAGGTAATAATAACCTGCTGATGTGTGCAGGGACAGATGTAGAGCTCAGTATTTCAAAGAGTGCTTGTCAAGTGGCTCATACTGAAAAAGCATTGGGGTTTTTTGTCACTTGCTTTTTATCAATACAATATTAGGTGTATTTTTCTTTCTGAGGTGTTTGTTGGCATAAAAATTCCAGTTATTGTTTTCATACACACTCCTGGTATTATTTGATTGTTCTATTTAGCACCTATTTCTTGGGCTGTTTCCTCCATCTTGGGCTAATTATTTTACAGAATTCTACAGTGAATTTCCATTACCGTCTGCTGGTGTAATCCAGCTAATGATCCATGTCCCCTGGAAGCAGATTGCATTATTCCTTATTGTTTGCTCTGCTTCTGGCTTTAACATCACTTGCTTTGTAGACTGGGGACTTGGCTCCAGCACTTGGCTACCTATGAGGGCAATGACAACACAAGTTTAAGCAGATGTTAGATAAGGTTACCTCTGGGGGTATTTGTGTATATATATATATGTATGTATATATATATATAAGTCCCAGCACAACTCAGAGTAGCCTAAAAACTGCCTGAATTGAGAGCAGGCACCATTGATCCTCCCAGTCACGATTACTAAAATAAATGGGTTCAACAAAGTTGTGGGGGCTGGTGTTGGCTGTGGCTCTAAATGGTGCCAGAGGAGGGGGATAACACAAAAGCCCGCTTTGTGCCTATATGCTACCAGTGATTTCTCCTGCCAAGACTGACTTGATGGCAATTTTATACTGTCTTCAAGGTGTAAAACAGTTAAGTGCTGTCAAGATCCAGACCTTATTTTCAAATACTTTTTTTATCATTTTGATGTAAAATTGCTGAACGCATGAATCAGGGCCCTTAAAACTGACTCAGAGCTACTCCAGCTGTAAAAGCAGTGAGGCAGTAAATAATTGTTCAGGATCAGAATGTCACTTTTTCCCCCTGTTTTAAAGGCATACAGCTCTACAATAAACAGAAAACAACTGGAGTTTCAGCAACAACTGATGTTTAAGCTCAGATTTAGGGTCTAACACAGCTGCTCATACTCACTACTGCTTCTGTGGAGGCAGTTCCAGGGAACACATTGACTGTCAGACTCCTGACTGAATTAGAAAAAAACTATTGAATAGAAAATATCATTTTTCTTACAAGCTGAACCCTTGTCTCCTCAGGTATAGAAGTTACAGAAAGTATTCATAACGTCTTCAGAATACAAATCTACAGCAATAAAGTTTCTGCAGGGTTGATGTTAGTCACTGGAATTATTTTCTTTAGAAAGGTACCTTGATTTCCATGTATCTTTAGAAAGAGATACCTACTTTTTTCTTCTGCAGCATCGATCATTAAGGGGTCTATATTTTGTTTCCTACAAATAAGTTGTAAAATACCCTACAGTATCAAAAATATGAGGGCAAACACTAGTCAAGACCCTTGGGAGACCTTTCAGAGATGGCAATGAGAGGTGCAACTGTATTCTCCAGGCGATATTAAAAACTCCACACAGCCAGGGTGAGCCCTGAATGGAGCTTCAGGATATGTACCAAAGCCTACCCTAGCATTATGTGGAGTTACTTTGCAGAGACTATCTGTGGTGGTAAAATCCCCTAAAAATGGTGAACCTTGGCAAAGAAGGGTACATGGATGGGGAGAAGGTGCTCTGAATGGTAACTTGGTTATCTCTACAATGGATATGTTGGGTGTTATTTTTGCATAAAGCCAGTGAAGCGTCACATACAGCCAGCCCATCCAGGGCATTGCACAATTAATATTTTCTTGGAAGCTGTTATTTATAAAATCTTTTAAAAGGAAGGAAAAGATAACCATTGCACATTCAACTGCCTGAGAAGGTAAAGCACAGATAAGAAATCAATGTTGTATAGAGGCTCTACAGGGAGAGTGCATCCTGGTCCCAGACGATCCTGACAATGTTTGTATTCTCACAGAGAAGAAGAGCTAATCAAAGCTGTGACACGGTTAAGTTCCCCTAAATTAGAAGATAAGGAGGAAGGGGAACTGAAGTCTCCAGGAAATTATTTGATACTTCATTTACACTCAAGAGGCAACCCAACAACTGTCACTGTCAGAGGGGGGAGAGAAACACAGGAGAGATGCTGATTCCTTAAGATAACACTGAAGGAGCAGAGAATTGCTGATTTGTTTCCTCAGTTTCTGTGCCCCAGAGAAATCTCACAATGACAAGTACACTGGAAGCTGCTTTTGTTGTTTATTGTTTCCCTTTCACGATTTGATTTGTAATCAGGAATTTAACCTTCTCTATTATACATAGCTTGCTTCATAAAAAAACTTGCTGAGCTGAAGTTGAGGAGAATCTTGTAAAGCTGTGCATTTATGTTGCTTCAGAGGCAATGAAATCAGGGAGAGTGTAGCTTGCAGGCACTCGCTGAAGGGAAGCAGGTCTGGAAATTCAGAAAACTGGATATTTTGCTCACCATCTGGAAAATTTTGGTTTGGGGGCTTGCAGCAGCATGTGCCACAAGGAGAGAATTGCCACTGGCAGGGCATTAGCAGAGAGGAATATGGAGGGGAACAACAACACTGTGGCCCCAAAGATTATTTAATACAAATAAATGTAACAATACTGCTTCAAATGTTTGACACCATTTAAAGTGGGCATTGAAAATTAAAATGTGTTTGAAGGCAGCTGCATTCTTTGGGCAAGAATATGTGAACCCCAAGCCGCTATAAAACAGGATGAGAGTTACCTGACTTGCATAGTTCAGACTAAAAGATGTCCTTAAATGAACTGCATTTGAGAAAACATTTGTCTAGAAAGACCTCTGTTCATTACGTGCAGGGCTCCTACATGCAGGAATCACAACAGCAACTCTCAAATCCTGCCACTGCTTTTAAGAGCCTAAATGTAACTGGAACTCATCTGAGTTCTATTTCGAGCCAGTGAATCATCATCTCCATTTATCTAATGGTAAGAAGACATCTATTACCAAGTTTCTTTTGTGAATATAAGTATGGATTGATTGAGTCCTCTAGCAGCCTTATGTGTGCTAATCACACTGATTTGGGGTGTGGGGTCTTCCAGGTTAAAGTATGTCTTCTTTCACTGCTTTTCCAATCTTTATGTGAACCATTTGTAATTAACTAATATCCTTCATTCATTAACTGAGGAACCTGCATTTCACATGACAGTGTGAAATGACTGCCAAATGCTCTCACTTGTTTTTCTTCTGCATGTGCATCCCAAAATCCCATCTATAGGGATATTTCCCATCATTCGTATGTGATGTAGATTATTTATAACTTCAATTTGTAGAATTAAATGTAGTACTGAATTAATGTAAAGAGACTGAGCAATATTGTGTAAAGAGTGTTAATATTCCTTTAAAAGCAAAGATGCAGCTACAAGTTCTCTTTTTTATTTTTCAGATGTGTGTTGAAGGTTGTTCCAGCACCCGTTAGAAGTGTTATGTGGCCTTAATGCTTTGTGTGTCTCAAGAATATCTAACCACTACATTATTATAGTGTATAATTCTCTGAGTGGGACTTTCAAAGACCATAGTCTCTGTAAAACTGATCTCTGGAAGTGATTCTAGGAAAATGGCTTTGTGGAGGATTCCTGTTTCTTTTGTTGGCATAATGCAGTTAATGCTGGTAGTCCTACAAATCAAATATAGTGACATTACCCTTCATCTTTCATATTTTACTACCCTCAAGGTTTTTATTCAGTTTTACCTTGGGATGATATTATTTCTTACTTGTCAGGACAGATATGAAATTTTATAGCATGCATGGAAAGGAGATATCACACATTTAATTTTTTGCCCCTAGTGTCCAGGCAGATGACAAGAATAGATAAGGAATCAAATGTTCGGGTGGTTTAGAGCCCTTATGGTTGAAACTACTCATAAAATTGGTCCCATTCAAACTGGAAAATTAAAATATTAATGCTTGTATGTAGATTGGCCGTGCAAAAAGGTGAAATGTTTAGGGGCTGATCCCACATGTGAAAAGGTGACTGTTGGACACTTTCAGTAGTATTTAAGAGACTTGTAATTATTAGGCTAAACTACTATTAGCCTGTTCAGTGATACAGTAGCATGGTGAGATTATGAAAAGCAGGCGGCAAGATTGAATGTGCAAGTCCTTCAGCAAGGAGGGGTCATTCTGCTTGTAGTAGTGAGGGCAGCTCCTATGCCCCTGTCCTGTGGGGACAACTTTTAGTGAGGTACTAACTACCCCACAATCATCTCAGTTTACCTACAGCCTCACGGACAAATAATGTTTGCAAAGGGTCGAGGGAGGCATCTAGACAGCCACTCACTGAAACAGAAGTACACCAGCTTCCCGTGCATGAGGGCTCCGGGAAAGGAGGGAAAATTCACTCAGGAATGCGCATTTAAGAAGGCTGCAGAGAAAGAGCTGATGTCCTGCCTAGAAGCTGCTCCCTGCTTTTGTATCATCGAGTCTTTTAAAACTTACAGCTGGGTTTCATCAAACACTTCAAAATCCAGGGTAGTTGCTGTGATCATGCTGGAATTGTACCTGAGTGGCACTGAGAACCTAGTCTAATGTCCACAGTCATTCTGGCATTGTCTTCTTTCCAACCACAAAGAAATGAATAACTTCTTAGGAAGAATAAGGGCTTTTTAAAGTCTAGGTTTTCTAGGCACTTAAATTTACTTCTGACTAACAAACATTACATTTTGCTTTCATGTGACATGTAGGAGCTTAAGAACAGTCCCTTTTTTTGGTGACTTGTCTGTCTTTGAACAGTTGCAGCAGGGATTTTCTCTTCTTTTGGACTCTTACAAAGGAGGAGTTTTTAGGGTTTTACCTTGCTTTGATATAGTTATGTATTAAAAATAAGATTAAAAATCTGCAACCATTTTGTTTCAGGAGTCACACTGCACAAAATGAAAGTAAGGAGTAACTAGAGGAATTTCAGTAACCTTCTCATGCAAGATGAAATACTTAAACATCATATCATTCAAGGAACAGGGATATACTTCACACTGAGAAAAGAAGACCTATCCGCTGAATTACTGTAGGAAACATTTAAATCTATGCTTGAGGGCCAAATAATACCATACACTGTCCATGTAAAAAAGCAAGGAAGAGGCAGCTGATAAAAAGTCTTGAAGGCAATCTCCCTACAGGCAGATTTCTACATGACCATTCTTGCTCAACTCCTCTGGACAATAAGGACAAAAAAAAGAAAACCCCACAGGGAAAAAAAGAAAAACAAGAGTGGGGAGAAAAGTTTTTGCTCATGAAATGAGCAAATTCATGAAAGAGCTGCCAAAAGGCAGAAAGGCAGCTCAGCTTACTCCTGAACACAGTTTCTGTGGATAGCTTTAAATCTGGTAAACAAGTTCTTTTTTCCAGTCCTTTTCCTGTCCTGTGTAGCTGTGCTATGGTCCTGTAACTGACAGCATGTGAGCTGCTCAGTCCTGGAGCCTCCATAGCTCTTCAGTCATGAGCCACCCACATCCCACATTTGGGCTTTTGGGTATGGAAAATGGCCCACATTTGCTGGGGCAACAGCAGTGTCTTGGGAGGCAGAAGCAGGATATTGATCCCAGTGAAGTTTGGAATCCACCAGTGGTCATTCAGGATTTCTGCTTTCTCCTGAAGGGTAGCTGCTAGAGAAGTCAGAATGATGAGGCAGCTCTGCTGACAACTGTCAGACCATGGACTGTGTCTGAGGTGTCTGCAAAAAGTGCCAGAGAAAAGTAAAAGCTTGCTCCACCAGTTCTGTGCCTTCCCAGGGAAATGGTTATGAGTCTGCAAGCTGGGAAAGGCTGGGGCTCAATGCACGGCTCTGCTGCAACGTGGAGGCTGTTCTGCTGCAGCACTACTGAGAAAACCATCTCAGGAGAGTGCTTCATTCACCCTGCGTAGGAAGCAACAGGTATGGATTGCCCAGCGTGCAGCAATTTGAGAGCCACAGGAGAAATATGTGGGAGTGAGGAGGGAACCAGCCTGGTCTCCAGCAGGCAAAGAAAATGTGATGTGTAATTATTGAGCGGTGGCAGGTTCTGAGGCACAGCTTACTCCTTCTCCTGCAGACCTAAGGGATAGCTCAGGTTCTGCTTATTATGAGAAGCCTGCAGGCTCCCTGTCCTCCCCCAGCTTGCCAGCTGCTTTTTCCCAGGATAGTGCCACTGTCACTTATGGATGGCACAGAGGCAGCACAGGATGTGCCACTACGGCTCAGGGTGTAAAGTCACCAAGGTGCTTGTTTGAGAACTACTGTCCAAGATGAGGACACCCACTCTTCAGGAAATTACTTTCCTGTGAATCCAGATGGCTGGGAGGAAGTTTCCTAGCCAGAAAAGGGTATAGAAAGTGCAGCCCTGGAAAAGAATAAAAATATCCTATAATAAAACAAATGTACTGAGAAGGGTAACAACCTAAAAAACCCAACCAACCAACCAAAAAACCCCCAACAAAACCACACCCCAAAGCAACAACGGCAAAACAACAACAAAAAATTTAATACATGCCCCTCCCCCCAAAAAATTAAAAAAAAACCCCAAACCAACCAACCAAACCCAAACCCATTAGATTGAGGTCTGGCTCCCCTGCAGTGCACACCACTGAATTCAGAAGGGGGACCAGAAGCTGCAGTGAAGCTGTCAGCTGGGTCAGGTGTGTCATACAGAAGAGACAAGGTGTTACCCAGGGCAACAAAACATCCGTAGCTGCTTAGGAAGGTGACTGCATCCCTGCTGCACATCCGAGAGTCTGCCTGCAGCAGTGGCAGTCCCTGGTTGGCAGCTCTGGAGGGCAAAACTGCTGCTCATCAGTCCCCAAGGTAGGGATGGGCCTGAGAGCACAGCAACACTCAGCACTGCTGCCCTTTGAACCAACTCAGAGGTACCAGGATGCATTAGATAAATATCTTCATCCAATTTAAGCAAAATAATTTATTCATAAATGTCTCATGAGAAAGGAAGGCACACCTTATTCAATATTTTATGTAGCTGATGTGGTTTGCAAAGGATTTGTAACTGACAGGTCAGTAAACAACCCTTTTTTAAATTCCTACAGGAGAAGTGGGCAAGTGGTTGCATTCAAACTCCTGTAGAAAACATTGAGAACCCAGACACTGTCATGTCTCTTTCTTTTAACAACATATATTTATGATTTTGCAGAATGTACAGAAAAAGAATAGAAAGTTAGAAGCTGTTTTGTCCAGAAAGGCAATTATGCTGAAATGTGTTGAAAGATGTCATCTATTTCAATTACATTTGAAAGAAAAAATCATAAAAATTCAAGGCTGAGATGGAATCTTCCTTATGTTTAATTTCTTACAATTATCTTTGTTGTTGATATACATAGATGTTTGTATTACATGTCTACTATTTTTCTTACTTCATTTTGTGCAGATGAGGCAGTTCAAAAAGGTCGTATCAGCATTTATAAACTGAATTATTCTGTGTTTTCAAAGTTTTCATTTTTGTTATTCCTGGGCATAAAAATCAATCCCATCACCAATTCTGACCTTGGAGGTGGTGGATTGCATTCTGCATCCACAACTGTGCAACACAAAGCATAAACAGAATGTAATAAGGTCAGGAGAAAATCCTACTCTGGGACTTCACAGTTCCTTTTACTCTGTCATGCATCCAGCATTCCTGGGAGCAGACTGAAGGAGAAAAACTCTAAACAAGTTCTGTACAAAAGAGGCTGTCTATAAATGATTGGAAGTGTTTTGTAGTGAGGACTGTAATTCCAAGTCTGTCTGTTTTATAGAGTAGTTGGGATTTAATTATACTTGTTGCAAAGCTTTCCCAACATCTTTGAGATTACTGATCCCACACTTAGAACAGTAAACTCTGAAAACATTATAAACCCCGGAAAAGTGGAAATGCTGTTCAAAACTGCTGTGGCATTTCTTATCCATGCTAAATGGATGGCCAACAAATCATGGGTCAACCAACGTTACAGTCATTCCTAGCAAGAGAATGGGAAATAGAGCTTTTTCCAGTTAGTGTGTCAGAGTGAGAGTTCCATAGAGCATTTAACCTCCTATTGTGTGACATTTTGATTCAAAAATTAGCACTGTCCCGTATCAATATTGCAAGTACTAAGTTGTGTTATGTGTTACTGGGTATTTCTTACTGGGTAAGAAGAATGCTTAAGAAAATAAGTTGTCTGAAAATTTCTACAGTGATGAGTGCCTGGCCAAGTACTGGTCTTTTTGGTTGTTGTCGTATTTTAATAAAGTTTGGAAAAATTCACACACTATCAGAAGAGCAAATCATGAAAAGAACTTCTGGAGCTCTCTGTAAACTGAACACATATCACAGGGCGGAAAAACCAACAAAACAAACAAACAAAACCCCCCACAGGCAAGATTCTTGCTGCCTTTGAAGGAGATGGGGTTTTACATTACTTGTTTCAACAGCCAAACAAAGGTTAACATGTTTGTAAACAGAGATTGCAGTTCTGCCTATGAACACTGGAGCATTGCATTAGGATAAACAGGGTTGAAAATATTCGTAGGCCATGACAGATCAATCAGCTGAACAAAAGCGCTGATGATCAGATTGTTTCTGCAGGGCTGGACTGGGAAGCATGGACACTTCAGCCTCACTGGAATGGAATCCCTGGCCTGAGCAGGTCTTAGAGCACTCATCATGTTACAAAACAGCTGAGTGGTCCAGGGCCAGATGCTTCATGTTTTCTGTCATTGCATCCTAGTTGATGATGCTGTGAGCCAGTCTAGATATTTCTTCCACCTCAAAAGTCAAAATATTATTTATAAATTGGCAGAGGTTCAGAAGTGAGACAGGCGAGTAATCCAACATCTGGGAAGTGCATATTACAGTGATCTGTATCTTTGGCATATCTGGCAGCTTGGCTCTTTCAAAGAGTAAGAAGTAACTTGATCAAGGTCTTTATGTGGGAGGAAGAAACCATCTGATACATTTCAATTCTCACATCTATTGGAGAGAGGTACAACAAAATCTAATACCTGGAAGCTGAATCTAGACAGAAAATTACCATTCCATTATATCCTAAATCTTCTGTGGGGTCTTGTCACAGGCTGTCACTAGACATGTTTCTGGACAAGTAAGTCTGCAAAACAGACCTAATATTCCAGTGTAGCATCTTGATTTCAAGACCCACATTTAGCGTCTGACAAGTTACTGTCCTTAGTTCTGGCCGCCCCCTAGGACAGGCAGAGAAAGGAGCACTACAAAGGAAACAACCACACTATTTTAAACTCAGATTTGTTTTCATTTATGAGCTGTAACATTTGACACAGCAAAAGCCTGAAGCAGCCTCCCTCTGTCAGGTCTGCCCAGCCCAAGCACATCAGCCCTTTCCACTTCCTTGGCTACGGCATTCCAATGATGAGGGAGGGATAGAGCTGCTGCAGGCTGGAAGCAAGCACCTTTTCTGGCCTCTGCCCACCGTAGGCTTCTGCAGAGAGACATCCTGCATGGCCCTGTGCTAAAAATCTCCATGGTACAGCAGGGAAGAGCTACGTGATACTGATGGCCCTTTGTCCCATCTTCTCCATCCCTGGTGGCTGGAAAGCAGAAAGGCAGTGCTGGCAGGTGGAGGCTCCTGCCCACGATGATTTCTACAAGACTCCAACAAGACCAAATGGGATTTGTAGTTTGACAAGGAAAGCTCCCAAACTGTGAGTTGTTTTCCTAAATACATGTCCTAAAGACTAAGCAGAAGTTTTTGGTGAGAAGACAGGGCATTCTGGGTGAGTTGTTACAACCCGTGTTGTGCAAATGGATCTATTGTAGTCATTTCTCAGAAAGACAGATTATGAATCAAAAATCAATTCACATGTTGAGATATTCATTTTGAGTAATAGTACCAGGGGAAGAAAAACAAGCCAGAAGTGCTCTGTTGCAATATTTTCAAAATGAAATGGTCTTGGCTTTGTTATCTAATACTGTTTTGTTCTAAAATTGATCTATGTTTAGTGTTAATAAATAGTAAAAATATGTGAAAAGTGAGTAATGTATCTGACTGGATATTAGTTTTCCCTAATTTATTTTCAGTTTGGCCACCAAATAGAAAAATCAATTGTTCTCACAACTCTATTCAGTATAAGTAAGAGTCTCTTCCAACATATTGGTCTCCACAGTTTTCTCCTCTATCATGGAGACTCTTAAAAGTTATATTAAGTTGTAGTTTTCCCCAGATGATGACTTCTGACATATTCATTTACATAAGTTCCCTTTAAATTTTTCTGCTGTGACTATAATGAGTTAGCTTCTACTGTAAGTTTCATTAACATAATGTTTATTGCCTCCTTTGGATAATAAAGCTATTAATTAAAATTGTATCTAACAAGGATCCACTGGGTATCTGACTAAATATTGCTCCAACATTGGTTTTGATTATTTTTCATTGTCTTTCTAAAGGTTTTCAGTACACATTGTAAAGAGCCTACCTAAGTCACTCTGAAAATTTTGGCCAAGATACTATAAAATGCAGTATCACATTCTCCAAGAAAATCAGAATGCTATCCCACTTCCCTCCTGTTGTCGTTTAAATAGCAAGAACTATGTTGGATAGAACATGCTGTGTAAACTCCCACTGTTTACTGCATTCCGTTTCATTTGTTTCTTCATGTTGGTGGCCATCTCCATCTATTTTTCCCATCATTCTGCACATTGTACACTTTTTTTTATGAAGAGTGTAATAATATTGTCTTTTTTCCCACTGTGAAAGTCTTGATACCTTTTTTCAGAGCTATTAAAGTGTTGGTTTTACTTAACAGCTGTTTACCTTGGTACCGTCATTAAGATGAAAAATTAGTTTAGAGACATTTTTTGGCCAGCTATAATTTCAACAGTACATGTGAAGTAAATATTTATTCAAATCTCTGCTTGGGGCTAAAAAAAAGGAGACATTCCAGAAATTCATTTGCATCAGGAGAAGGACCAAAAGTCCACAAAAATTGTTCTGTTTCTCAGTGGAAAGGGAAAATTGATAACAGATGATACAAGGACTGGAATTTGGTGGAATTTTTTTTGTTTGCTTCCTCCTGGGTGTTAAATTTGATCATATGATTAGTGTCATTATCTTCCTTATAAAGAGGTGAAATTCCAGGTGCGGAATAAAAATAGATTAAAGACCATGTAGATGAGTTTGCTTATTAGGGGAGCCTGCAGAAATTACTGAGGGAATTGTAAATCTTACAGACAAGAGACAGAGACAATATTACAGTACATATGGGGGATGACAGGTTTTAGAATATTAGGAAGATTATAAAAGACAAATATAGTGTCTGTATTTAGAAAGGGGTGATGGAGGAGTATGAACATGGAGTATACAACTGAAGAAATAACAGATAGGTAAGCTTTAATTCTTAGAGTAATATGGAAATGAACAATGTATTTTACGAATACATGGAAGATAAAACAGGGATGAGGAAAGCCTAATAGAGATTTACAAAGGAATGATCTTGTAAAATTTAATTTCTTCTGTTCTATTACAGAATAACTTGTAGATAAAGGCAAAGATGTAGGTATCCTGTATTTTGCCTCCTTTAAGGCTTTTGATGCCCTCTTAAGTAATATTTTCATAGCCAGATGAGAAAAGGTTTTTAGGTGAAGCTTCTGGAAGGTGAATGTGTAGGTAGGTGGCAAGGAACACTACTAAAAGAGCAGCTCAGTGGTGCATTGAGTGTGTGTATCTTTAGCAGTTCCACACGAGTCTGCCTTGGTTCTGGTGTTACTCAATACTGTTATTAATGGCTGGAACAGTGAAATAGGTTATATGCTTATTAAGTCACTAGATTATATTAACCTAAGTGAGCTGCAAGCACTCTGGAGACTTAAGCAGTTAAGTACTTAAGCTGTGCCCAGGTTAGTATAACCTGCTTGTCATCAGGGCTAATTAATCACATTAACATCTTGCTAATGTGACCATACTGCTTGGGGTAGCTGTGATATCCTTGAATGGCACTGCATTATGCCACAGTGATTCTCTCAAAGAAAGGAATTCCACACTTTCTCCATTTAATCACATTCGAGAGTCTGCTCCAGGTCAAGATGCTGATTTACTGTCAGGTCACTTAGGTGCATTTAAACATTTTACCATAAATCCTCCTGGAAACAGCAGACTCAGTTGCGCTGTGTTGTGTAATGCCAGAGTGAATGCTCACTTTATGCTAGAGTATCATCTTGCGCAGCATCAAAATCACACACTGCAGCTCCCAAGCTTCCCCTGCAGATTCTTCTATCCAAGTATTGATCAGGCCCTGTGTGTTAGAAAGGTCTGCATAGTCCCTAGTACCTACACTAGAAGAGTGGTAATTTTCCTGCTTTACATGAAAATTTATTAGATTGCAGGAGGACTATGATTCTAGCAGATCAATGCCAGAGGAGTTAATATCACCCACTTTTGCCTCCCTGTTGTATAGTTCTAAAATTAGAAGCAAGCAGAAACATTGTGCAGCATCCTAATTGGCTTGTCACTAGGGTAAAGTAACTGGCCAGCTTCTGACTTACCAGAGATCAGAAGGTCCTCTTGCTACATCCTCTCTGCTCTGTTGCTTAATCTCTTGGGAAGAAATATTTGGAAATAAATGTAACATGTATTTAATTAATTAGAATTTTATTCTATTTAAAGCATAATTTCATATCTGGTGTGAGGTAAAATATTTTTAGTCATTCTCCACTGTGAAAAAAGCTACCTGAAAACGTTGTAAGTCACATCCTGACTGCAGGAATTTTACCTTGTTAAAGGCAAAGAAGGGGCAGGTACAATTTTTGAATGCCACATCAAAGTTATATTTAGCATAATATAATCCTTATACAAAAGACAATGTTTGTGTTTGGTACTGAAGTTTTAGCTATATACATGATGCTTGGGGCTCTGGAAAGAAAACCTAAAATGCATGTTTTTGGCAGAAGAGTTTATGTACTTACCTTAGACTAGGCTGGTCCAGAGAAATAAGTTCTCCATGTGAATTTCAGTCTAGGAGACATATATTAACTAAACTTTTATTACATGAAAAACATGTCTAGACAGCAGCCTTAGCTGCACAGCTATCTTTGAAGATGTACAGCATATAGCCTGCAGCACGGTATTTCACAGCACCTTTTGTGTTGAATCTCCTGACCCTCTGGCAAACAGCTGCTGCAGCAAGGGCAG
Organism: Dasyornis broadbenti; assembly: GCA_013397935.1. Lineage (NCBI taxonomy): Eukaryota > Metazoa > Chordata > Aves > Passeriformes > Dasyornithidae > Dasyornis > Dasyornis broadbenti. Next base: position 3,414,202 of record VZRN01011464.1, on the reverse strand, counting down.
CAAGATTCCATCACTTCAGAGGGTGTCTCTGGTGGTATCTCTGAATGGCACAACACAGCAAGGCACCTGAAAGCTCTGTCTAGGTTAATCAGCAGCACTGACAAGCAGACTATGCTAGTGAGGAAGAGCACTACACTGGGTGGCTGCTGTTGGCAGTGAGATGACTTACTCAGAAAAGCCCCAGGTGCTGCACTGGGCCATGCAGAATGCCCCTGGCATTGTAACAGAGCTTAGTGGGCCTCAAGAGGAAGCATTCCTTGGAGAGCAGGGACTGGAAGGTTTAGCACCCAAGTGGCCCATAAAGTGTTTTATTTTAGATGGTGTTTCAGAATCATTCTGCAACTCCTCCAAGTTAGGCTGAGGGAAGGAAGCTGAAGCAGGTCTTGGCTGAGTCATGCATCATGGTTCCTTAAGATCTCTCCTTTCTCACCATGAATCTTAATAACTATGTTCCCATTTTCCTTGTGCTTACTTCATCAGGTTCATCTGTACTCCCCCCTGCTCTCCCCTTCAACAGCTGCTGTTCATCCCACTTTTATGCAGGTGAACCTACCCTAGGTTATGAAGTCCAATCTTCTGCTGTCAGTGGGAACCTTGCTACTTAATCCCGTTACTCTTTTCAGATCTTTTCTTCCTTTCAGTCTCTGCTTCCACATACAGCCCAGATACTTCTCACCTTGCTCACATCCTTTCCCTCCCACAAAAACCACTGCTCCTTGCCTGACCACCATTCTCCCACCTGCCCTCTCTCTGTCTTCTGAAGTGGACTTCTATCATTTTCAGCCAAGCACCTTGATTCAGGGTGGACTTTGGAATATGTGACTTTTTTCCGATGATTGCACACCATTCCCCAGTGCTTTGGGATATCAAGTCCTGCAGCCTTCTGGTAATGTGGCTCCAGAATGGCCACTCTGTTCTTCCTAGCTCTGCCCTTATGGGTGCCCTACAGGACTCCCCCTCCACAATCTCCACCACCAGTAAGACTAAATTCAAGAGAAATGAGGCAAATCTAAACTACTCTCTAATTTTTACCGTAGGCCTAAAGTGGACCATTTCTGTCTGAAACAATGATGGCAACAGCAGTTTCAGTGGCATCGATAACAGTAGTTCCAGCCAGCCCTTTGCTGTGCTGCTCTCACGGTTGTTAACACTACAGAAATAGAGAGAAATGCCATTTCCTGCTCCCCAAGAAGGGACATTTCACCAGTGCAGCTGGGTCCCAGGAGGAAGAAAGCCAAAATTTGCAGAAACTATAATAAAATAAGACCTAATGTAAAAGTTAATACTTTGCGATAGACGGCGAGAGCTCACCACTGGCGAGGCTGTTGGTTGCCACAGCAACAGGACTACACACACCAGGCTGCACTGTGGGGCTGCTGGGGCTGCACATTGGGGTTGCCTAAGGGCCATCATCCTGCTGCCCTGAACAAACACACCAGCAACAGTTTGCAGCCAGCTCCAGACTCCATGGGACAAGGGAGAAATCAGTCTGGACTGACGCATGCCTTAAGATGATGTCTACCAGCAGCTAAGCTGTAATCAAGCCCAAAACATGTACAGGTTATCTCAATCATCAGTGAAATTACACAGAAAGTCCTGCTTGGCCTTTAGCATTGCCCCAGCTTCAGCTCACACTGAGTGCTGGAGAGCAGGGAGCAGAGTGGAGACCTTCTGCTCTGGATATCCACATACCCTTGGACAAGTCAGAGAAGCCTCAAGTCTAACATGACTTGTCTTCCTGCTCTTCAGGACCCAGGATCCTGCCAAGCCAAATTAAATGAGTCTGTTACTTGTATATATCTGTATCTGTTTTGTTAAAAGATTGTAACAGCTATATGTAGCTATTTAAGTAGTGTCAGAGTGAAATTGTAAGTTGTTGATACGTTCTGGGTGAACACGGTAGCCAGTGAGTGATACCATAGGAAATCTGGGAGGTAAATCCCAGAGAGTTAGAGCAGTTCATGAGCCCTTACATGCAGCAACAGATATGAAAAATCTCCTGGCAGCTTAGATGTCTCTACGAACCAGGGGGAAAAAACTTCTGAGGCGGAGCTGCATTTTAAAAGGCTGGATAGGAGACTGTTCAGGGAGGTTGGCAAGAGGCAGTCAAGTGTCTGAGCAGGGATATTTCCCTCTCATGGAAGTTTGTTTATGTCTGTGTGAGTCTGTTCTCATGTGCTCAAGAATTTTTCCCAGTTACCTCAACTGTCATCAAAACTTAACGTTCATTGTCTGACACCTTTATTGCTATTTATTCATAAACATTTAACTTTCTACTACTTCATTCCCTCCTCACAGGCTTTTTTTTTTTTTGTGTAATTCCTCTCTTGGTAGCTCTTCTCCAACCATGCATTCACTTTTTTACCCTTCTGTTTTTCTCTTTGTTTCCCACCATGTGAATGTTGATGAATTTCCAGATGAGCATTTCTTGCCAGACATTGCCCATGGCCCAGCAACTGAATGTAGCTGTATCCAAGGGTTTCCTGACACAACACACAACCTCTCCCCACAGTGCTCCAAAAAAATATATAAGTAGTTCTCCACCACAGCTCCATCACTGCAAGTAATTGACACGTTCCAAAGAGAAATGTTGTGATTAGAAACATTAAATAAGTAACTTTTATGATGTTTTTATTTTGTGTTTTGTGTAATGATCTATATAAACAAAAAATAAGCACATCCGTGGTCAGATAAAATGATCAGCAATGTGCTCCAGGCCAATATGGGGCACAAATATACTTTTAAAGATTATATAAATTCTCTGTAAATTTGCCTATTTTTAACCACACATGCACATGAAAATGTTTTAAGAACAATCTTATGGTTGGAAAATCCAGTGCTGAAGAGGATGTGCCTAAAAAAGAGCTGTCTATGCCACTTGATTTACATCCCTTTGTTCTGCATTGCACGCTCACATGCTAATTGGTAAACAGGATCCTGCCTTATCAGGTGCGGGAGGCAGCAGCTGCTGTCCAGAAAGATCAAGATGATGAGAATTCTGTTTCACCTATTGAAGAAGCTTTTGGTGAAAATCCTGGCTCAAAACTCAGACTTTTTAAGATGAGACTAGATGGCAGCCACAGGGCTGGGACCCAGTTAATTTTCAGGGAGAAAAATCTTGGAGGTACAACATTGTTGGAGAAAAAGGATAATCTTCTGAGGATTCAGATGGTGAAAGCTCTCCTGAAAAGCTGGAGACTATCCCTGCTTCTGCCACAGAATTCTTCTACTGATGCCAAGCATAATGCTCAAATCCTTTCATAGATGAGCAGCACCTCAATATGGCTTCTTCTGAGGCCTCATTTTCAGAACTGCTGCAATCAAAATCCATCGGAGGTCTGCTCTGAGAAATAGTCCCAGCTGCCTTTTAACTATTCTGTCCAGAATATGCCAACCTTCTATCTCATAGGGACATTCTATTTTCTAATGCTATGAAGCACACATGTAATTGTGGCAAGAACCACAAAAGTACGTCCTAAGCCTGTCTTCAGGTATTCTGAAGAAATTCTTATACCGAAAAGTGAGACTGGAGGATTCGAAGCTCTAGAGAGGGACACAACCAGAGAGATTCAGGTGCCCCAGAGAAATTCAGGTGCCCCAAAAACTAGACCACTTGTACCACTTTCCCATTTCCAGTGCACTAAACTGAAGGACTCATGGGTATCACCTAGAGTCCATGTGAAATATGTGCCCTTTTGGTGCTGGAGACCAGAGAGGACATCCTAGGACAACTAAACAAATCACTGCCTAGACACAGGTCTTTTTATCACAGTCGTTTTACTCAGCTTTACAGCAGAATCTCAGTGTCTTCCCCTGCTTCTGGACTTTTCTGCTCTTGCCCAGACTGGCGCCTGCATTTACCTGTCCTAGTCTGACTCTTGCTCCCCAGCTTCCTCAGTATTTGTCCTCTTCAGCTCTATTGGCCCATTTCTTTTAAAAAATACTTGTTTCACTTCTCCTGACTCCTTCCCAGGTCCATATCTCTTCTTCCTGCCATACTAATTCCTAGGTGCATCTTGAATGTGTGTACATTCACAGGCCCACTACTACTAAACCTCCCATTTGGCCCAGATCCCTTCCCCACTACCTTTCCCCCCCCTCCCCCCCCCTCTATCTCACAGA